>CM031243.1:289870081-290035081 GCA_018340775.1 Taxus wallichiana var. yunnanensis | reverse complement strand
CAACCTTAATGATTCTTTAGTTATGACCCACATGTGTCCCAACCGAACAAGCAGGCCCGCTAGTTAGTTAGATATTGACACTAGTTTACACACATTTGTATTCATATCTTCACCACTTCCACTGATATTGTTATGCATCTTTCATTGTTGAACATAACAACTGATTAGGATAAGACTTTCTAGACAAGACCAAAAATCACCTATAGGCTCTGCAGCCTCTACTACACCTCTTGTCTCCATTTATATGACCTTTCTAGAAACCCATACAAGGCACCTGTAGGGTACTTTCCACGTGTTCCATAACCAGTCAATAGAATCTCGGAAGAACTAGGCATCGATTGGAGTCTCCGAGTAGCTATCATATCAGACCGTACCATCACACCCCTTTAGGTTAGGAGAGAATTCTTTTCCTTAGATTCGCAGATTCTAGTATTACATTTCGAAGACATAAGGTTTCCGAATTAGCTTGATCACCACCATCACTTTCACTTCCATCTCATCTCCACATTGGCTATCTTGGCACGACCTCGGGAAGTCGGGTTTGAAGAAGGTCACATGTTGATTTTCTATCATACAATACCCAATTCTTGTAGCCCACCCGAACCATTCCCACCTTGAATGCATCAGTCAGGGCATGCCCACTAGACGCACACACACAATATGATCATATGCCCAAAAATGAAGAAGGAAGGTACAACATAAGCTAAACCATCATAATCACCCATAGGCCTATAACTCTTTGTAAAGCTACACCAAGAATGTTGGTGCCCATACAAACCAGGTCTTGTCCTCCATCATATCATGAAAAACCCCATCAATTCCCGTGGGAATCTCCCACCCTCCGCATCCGGCAATGCAAAACAACACATTACTTCCATCATCAGAACTACTAGACTCATCTCCTTAGGATGGGCCCAGTACATATCTCCATAACTCATGCTAGTGCTATGGAACCTCAACTCCACTAGCCCCTCACTAAATACTGTCAACATCAAATCCTCATATTCCTCTGAGTAAATAGAATACACTTGCGTCCCTATTATTGGAAGCCACAAAATCCTATAAAAATCCTCTAAGGTGATGGTCATCTCACCTATCAGAAAATAAAAAGTGTTGGTCACCGAATCCCATCTATCGATGAGGGTGACCATCAAACTTAGCTCCCTGAACCATGTGTCGATAGCATCTAACCCCAATCAGGCCCACATCTACAACATGGCACCACTCCTCAACCGTCGTGCTCCCTCGTACTACTAATAGCAGGGGAGGTACCCTATCCTACATCCGCAACTGGTCCCTCACCTGCATCCAACAAACCATAACATCATTAGACCCCGACCATACCTAACTTCATCCATAACCACCAACCTATTCCCAAGACCTTTCCCACTCATGACCTCTCTTCCCCACCCTAACCCTAACAAAATACATTTCCCCCTATCTCAAATTCACACCCCTCGACCATACCTATTTGTACCCCTTCTAAAGATATTTTCACCAACAATACCTTCCTATCACATGACCTATCTCCCCACCCCAACCCTAATAGAATACCTTTCCTCCCTTATCTCAAGTTCACACCCCTCGACCATACCTATTTTTACCCCTTCCCAAGCTATTTTTAGTCAACAATACCTTCCTATCACATGACCTATCTCCCTCACCCACCCTATCTCATCTCCTGGCCTATTTTTCACTAATGCCAACCAACATTGGTTCCTATTAACTGACACTCGGTCTCCTAAAACTAACATCGGTCACCCCATCCATGACTAATGCTGGCTAACTCCCACCAACGTCGGCCAACCCTTGACCGACGTCGGTCACTGTCATGGTGATAATCCATGAAACCCTACCCTATTTCTCTAAAAATTCACCATTTCTACCTAACTACCCCCCATTCCTACCCAAATCTCCCCTCAACCCATCCCCACCCCTCCTTAACCTACATACACCTTCCTCCCTTCCTATTTTCTCCCTATACATTCCAAATTCAAATTTAATTTTCCCCCAAACACATTTTACCTAGACCTGATTTCTACAAACAAAATCACCTAACCAACAAAGAATGAGATTGAATCTTACCTTGTCACGATGTCGTCTCCATGGGGGCACGTCAGCCGCTACACTGGTGGTCCACCCAACCCCTCTCCTTCCTCTTCCATCAAAAAATTCTCTCCTCACCTCCACCCAATCAAATCACTCCCCTTGAGCTCGTGGACTGTCTCCCTAGCTCTTCTCACCAACTTGTACTCTCCACCTCAGCTGGGTACAATGCCCTATCCTTCTCTCTCTCGTAGAAAAAACACCACAAGTCAAAAGGCTCTATTTTTTCTCCAATGGTACAACACAACAAAGATTCTGTAAAAGACATAATTTTTGTTTTATAAACCCAACCCAACCTGACCAATGCTCGTCATATTTGTGCCCTAGCCAACCGACATCGGTCACCCTATAACCAAAATTGGTCCACCATTTTAACTATTTAGTCTCGCTAAGATTCCTTTTTCCTACAACCATTAGTGCCAACACACCTTTTATCATCCCGGAACACTCATTGAACCATACCTACAAACCCATCCTACCCCTACATTACCTTTGATGTGTCTTAAGAGTTGTTATTTTACCTAAAACCTTGGCCTTACCCATGTCGTTCCCTATATACCTTGACCTGAACCAATTTTTGTGACCTTTGACCCTCTTTGCTCGTTGTACCTTGTGACATTGTTACTCGCGTTGTTCTACCTACCGACATAACCTTTCCTATTACCATGTTGTTTATCCTAACATGAACGTTGGTGTACCGGAACATACCTAAACATTCTTGCACCTGACCTATGTTGTGTTTCGCACCATATCCGATACCTTGGATACCCAAATTACTTCAACCCTATTTAGATAGAATTATCAACCTTAGACAACATAGATTTTGAATGATTTTCAACCTGGTACCATGACATAGTTTCCAACGTGTGTATGCATTCAACTACCACTACCTTCAACCCTGACACATTTACTTGTTTACTCGATTTGACCTTTACCCTTGACCTAATGCGTCCACTGACCTTCATTTTCTAACCTCTTGGTTTTATCAAACCACTCACTAATTCCGTATTACACCCCATCGGTTCCTAGTTTGAGGGGGGTTACCTTCACCCACGCTTGGGGAAACACCACCCTCACTTACACTCGACACAACCATTTCCTATTTTTGTCAACGTCGCTTACCAATACAAGCCATATGACAAAAAGGGGGAAAATGTAGACACCAAAATTGGGTCACACTCCCCTTGGTCCTCTTTTGAATAACCAACTTAAACACATTCACCTAACCATGACCCTTATACCCCACATTAATATTAATTTAATTATTTACAATTAAATTAATACCCATCCTCACCCCATTTATTAATTTAATTTAGTTACTTTAATTAAATGGATGCACACCTCACCATAGACCTATTCATAACATGTTTCGTAAATGAATAAGACTTAGTTCAACCCTAAAAATCAATGCATATTATTCCTCTAACCACCTTTCCACTCATAAAAACATAATGTCCATTTTGATCCACGAATAAATGGATAGACCTGACCCAAATGAAGGAAGATCTGTCATTTTTAGCAAACCTAGAGAATCCTACCTTAACCAACGCCGGTCATCCCTAAATCGATGCGGTAAACTAGGAACCATCGTTGGTTACCATATAACCATTTTTGTAAAATTTCTTTGAGAGGTTAGTCACATTCTCAAAATTTGGGAGCAAAAGGAGATATGCATGCAAGAAATAACCAGAGCTCTTTCACACATCCAAGCAGCCATAGCCAACATCAAGATAGATCCAAAGGTATCACTCTCATGGTAGCATTCTGGGAAGCACCATTGCAGCACCAAGCTCCTTCCCACCAACCAATCATCACCATCACCTAGCCATTGGACCTGCAACATCAGTAAGTATCCTTACCACCTATGTTATTTCATCCTTGTCTTGTTTTAAGGGTTTTTTTCATCTCTGTTGCCATTCTCTTTTTGCATTCCCTTTCCCCACTATTCTCTTTCGTAAAATCAATAATTCCTCCACCCACATCATAAAACCACATATACCCAACCTTTACACATATTTGAGTGTTCCTCGATCCCCATATACCTTGTTATGCCCTTTGTCATCTTTTCCTAACCTCAACTCAAACCCCACAACTAGATGTTATCGAGTTTTATCAGCCCACCTCTACCAACGCGCGGTTACCCATAACCGTCATCGGTTCTTCCTAACTGTGGTTGGTCATACCCAACCCGATGATCTTTGGTCTCGTGCTCGCCAACACTGTAAACCAAAACCAACCAACCTACCAAAACAACCCAAACACCTTACACAACCCCTGTTAGGACCCTATCCGTGATCTACGGACCACCCGAATAACCTCGCAACCCGACTCAAGACCTTGACCCACATAGTTTTTAGTATTTAATTGGATCGACGCTGATAGTGATCTGAGGTACCCAAATCAAAATACTAGCACTAGATTTGTTTATGTATGTATTTCAATTATTTCATATTTGGATTGACATCCCTCTAGGAAGTATCACACTTCCCGGATCTAGCATACGCTAGGTAGTCCACTATCATATATTATTTAACTCTTCTTTGGTGGTCTTGTTTTCTATTTCAGGTAGTTCCTCCTAGCCAAAAGGAATCTCTCATAGTCAACATTAGATCAAGAAGTCAAAACACGCACACAACCTCCAAACCAACCATCGTAATAGGTATTCCTCCTCAACCCATAACATTATCTATTTTTTCACATTAAAAATGTAAAGAAAATGGTGAAACAAAAACATAATATCTCATGCTCATTTACTCTTTGTGCCTGTAGCCACACAGGATGTTGTAAACCTAGTAGGTCTTGAGGGTACTGTGCCATGTCAAGAAGTCCAAGTAAGGTCTCCACACAACATCCCCCACCTACAATTCAGTCAAGAAATCCATGTCTTTTTCCTCTTCCCCACACGAACCATATTGGATATCCACATCATAAATATTGGGTGTTGATTACTAATAGCCAAAGGTAACTTTGGATGGTTGAGTAATAGCTATATGATCTAAAGACCACGTCGTAATAGAAAAAAACATCAATGACATAATGTTTGTGAGCCCTTCAGCCGACAACTCCCGAATATATGTGCAAGAAGGAAAGGTCCCCACTCAAAAATGGTTCAATGCTCCATCATCTCATCCAAATAATGTAGTGCCCACACTTTTATAGCTCTGTTACTTATTGTTCCTCTTACTCTTAGAAATGTTTTGGTGGGGATTTGATACATTTTGGACTTTACATTAGGAGAATTGATCTTATTAGACATGTATGGAGATTTAAGTGTATAACGCTAATTTAGCTTGATTACTATGTTGTCACATTATCTTATGATGTGATGGATACTAATTGATATGATGATGTTTTGGACCATAATTAAATTGATGGATACTCGAGTTAGTTGCATGTTGGGATTCTAAGGATATATGTCACTTCATCATTATATCTAACTTATTGTGAATTGTGTATAATTTTGCACGTTGTCACATTTCTAATTCCAGAGAGATGATATGCTAGTTAGAAATCATTGATATCTTACGAGTAGTTGATTCATATTTTATTAGACAGTGTGCGTTTAATGTGTGCAATGAGTGTACGGTGTGACATGTCACACGAGAATGTGGGATTCAGGCTAGGTACACAATTTTGCACAAGCAACCCATGGGGCTAAGTCCTAGCCGTGTTTATTGTATTAGGCCTTAGCATTAGAATTATTGTTTTGGGCACCATGGGTGACCCTCATTTGTAATGTAAAATGTCCTGCATTATTAATTTTTCTTAGGATACTTAGTTTGTGTTGTAAACTTGTTTTGGGGGATTAATGGCCCCACTTACATTAAGTTTTGAATTTGTTGAATGATGTACTTAATCAAGAAGGTTTAGGGTCACGTGTGAACTCTTGGGTGGGCCCCACACCCTCTACCTTTGTGCCAAATTTTCCAAACCTGAAATTGGTTTATTTTAGGCATTTTTAGGGACCCCTTTTTAGTTTGGGCGTTCCCTTAGCATGAAAATTAGCCCTTGGACCCTACCTAATACGTAAGTGGGCTTAATTCCAAGGCATAGAGGAGTTTCCTCCCTTTTTGCCTCCCTTTGGTCACATCCAAGTAATGGGTATGAATAATTGTGCTTTATTAAAAATTACACAAGATTGTTTTGTTATCATTGTGGTTAATTTGGGAGAAGAAGGCTAAAAGTCATTTTATCCTTTCTCTCTTTAATCTTTTGCATATTTGACCTTGAAGGAAGAGAGGGGTGACACATGTCACCCCCTCATTTGTGAGGATTTTTGCTTGCTCCTCTTCAAATTCTCCCTCATGGGAAAAGAAGAGAACATTTTTTTGGAGATTTTCTTGGAGGCTTGTGGATTTTGGAGCTAGAGTTTGCTTGGGACAAGAAGTGGAAGAGATTGATTTTGGAGAGCTTTTCTTTGAGGTAGGCTTCTTGAGCTTTATTGTATGTGTTATATCATGCTAGATATTAGTTTGTTTACTTGGAAATGTTTGTTGTTGCATGAAGATTTTTTTTTGTTGTTTTCTTGATTTTGCTCCCTCCATCATATGGCATGATGGAGTTTTGGAGTTTGTGGGGGAAGAGAGGGAATTTTCCCTCTCAATCCTTATAGGCTTTATGGGCAAGCCTTATGGGATTTAGTTACTCCCTTCAAATGGTTTGAGGTGGGGTAGGTGGGTCATTTGGCTTGAGCATCCTTCCCCATTCTTGGTGAGGAAACCCCTTTGGGGTTTGAAAATCCTTCCAAGAAGGATTGGTGAAAGGGTGGAGAAATAAGGAGGGATTGAATGAATTTGGAGAAATAAGGAAGTTATGAAGATCTTTTTTTGTGCAAATAATGATGGTTACAACTTTTGGAGAACTTTCTTCTCTTCCCCATTTTAGAGGTAGAACTTGGTTTCTCCTCCTTTTCACTTTTAAAATTTGGAGTCTTGTTTTAATCTTTTCCTTGTTTTTGTGTGGATGAAATGTTGTTTGTTCACCCTCACTCTTGTGCATAGTTGTGGATAGTTTTCCTCTTTCCCATGGGCTTGGGGGAGGCTAGCATGCATCCTAACCTTGGGAAAGGCATGTAATGATGCTTGTGGTTGGGTGGTAAAACAAGCTTCTTCTCCTTGGTTGGATTCCTTGAAGGCATTTGAAATTGGATATCAAAATGGAAGTTGGTGATAGATGGAGACCATTGTCCTCTAAATTCTTTGTGAAACATTACTTGCATTGTAACCTCTAAAGTATGGCCATGTGGGAAGATTCTTTAGCATGCAAAAAGTCCTCATCTTGTAAATGGAAAATCACTTGTAAGATTGGTATTCCATTAGTATTTGAAAGGTTTTGTTTCAATATTGGGAAGGAATTTGTTGGGTTGTTTCTTATGCATTTTAGTATTTTGAAATATGATGTATTGAGAAATTGTGCAAAAGAAGTCTTGTAAAATATTTGTGTTTCTTTAAAATACATTTAGTAGAATATATTTATATTCCTTTAACATGCTTTGTTTTTTAATATTATTTTGATAAAAAAGGGATTAAATTAACTGTTGGAAAGGAAATCTAGTTGTTATATGAAGTTTTCTAGTTAATATTGAAGAAAATGATTATCAATTTGAAATGTGCATCCTTTTGTAAAAATCTTCATATATTTAGATACTAAGTGAAATTAGATTTAAAAATATTTCTACCACTATATGGTTTTAGAAATCTGATTATTTGTGTTCAAAGGAAAGTTGATTTATTGGGAATATGGTTATTTTGATATTTGTCAAAAGAATAATAAAATAAATTTAAACTTGTATTAATCATAAGCCTCTTGGTCTATTATTGAAATTTATTATTGCAGATTTATAGATTTAAAATTGTTTTTATCTTGTTAAGTGCAAAATCCTAGTTTTATTATACTTTTATTTTTACTTTGCACTAGATATACACACACATGTATGTACACACACACACACACACACACACACACACACACACACAAACACACACACACACAATATTATGTATTTATATATATGTGTGTATATAAAAACTTAAATATTATATTTAAATTTATATATATATATATATATATATATATAATATATATCATAAATATATATTATATATGTATATATATTCACAATAACTATATAATACAAGTCATAGTTTTAAATAAAAACAAAAAACAAACATTGTTTTTAAAAGTTTTTAACAAAAAAATATAAACAAAAAAAAGTTTTTTTAATTATTGTTGGGGAGGGCCGAACCCTCCCCCACCCTTTAATGGGCCTGCCCCCAACCCGACCCCACGCTAGAACCTCTCCACACCACCTTTGTCCATCGCATCACCCCCCACAACATTGTAACCCTTGCGCCACCCCCTCTCCCCCCCACTCGTTGTTCTTCCTCCCTATGGCTGTTGTTCCTCGCCAACCCCGCCACCTCTCCCCATCCGCATGATAGCCTCTTCCTTAGATATTTCACCCCCCCCCTACATGGCCTTAACCTTATCCTCGCACCCTCCACACCACCCTTCCTCTTCAAATTGACACCCCCTTCCCTTCAAAAATAAATAAATTAATATATGTTTTAAAAAAATGACCACACCTACCTCCAAAGGATTTTCAAATGCAAGTTTTGAAAAACAAGAAGAATAATTTAATTACATAAATAAATAAGGTAGCAATATGGATTCTAACAAAAAACCCCATGGAAGAAAACTCCATAGCTTCTCCTCCACCTGAAAAGGAGAAACAAAAATAAAATGAGAGAAAATAATATGGAAAAGAAATGAAAAGAAGAAAGGAAGGGATAAGGATGTTAGGGAAAAAAGGAGATCAAAGGTCAAGATTGGTTGATCCTAGGGTCCATTTGACCCTACACACACTTACACACTTTTAGTCATAGGATTTAAATGTGAATGGGAAAATAATTTAAAAGGGGTGTGTGGGTAAATAAAATAAAAAGGGGAAAATCCATTTAAATTTAAAAGAGAGGTAGTCCTTTCCTAGGTTGTCTCTAGTTAAATTAATAGAAACTAAATAAATAAAATTAATTGGAGTTAGTGTTATTTAGCAATCGGTTAAACTAGATTAATATAAAATAAATATATTTATGGGAAATGGATTAGGCAAAACATTAGTTCTCACTATTAAAAAAAAACCAACTTATTTTAGTTGTCTTTTCTATGGTGTCCCGAGGTGGGGCATGACATTTGGTATCAAAGCGAGGTTCACACACGCGGACACTCTAGGTAATCAATCAACTAGTTAACAAGATTTTAATAACATTAAAAGTAAATAAATAAATAAAATAATTAAAAAATTTCCGCAACCATTTAATCATAATTTAATAACCTCTTCACTCACCTCATGCACAGGATGGCACCCATGAGATGATGCTTGGTTAGGGGTTTGGGACATGGTTTCCTATGCCCGAACCACCGGCACCCGAGTTAGGGCCTCAGATCTTAGAGGCTCTTTAGCAGTTGATCGGTGTTGTGCAGCAACGTCTTCCACCACCACAAGAGGTGAGAGAGGAGGATATTCCATTAGGATTCAAGGAGCCGATAGGTGAGGACGTGCATTGGAAGCTGCTAGAGCACGATACCCTTGGGTGAGAGAGGTCACGTATCCCTTCTGTTCATCACGAGAGGGTATCCTCATACCATCGTAGCTGCTCACATAGTCTCGAGGGACCATTTGGGGATAGGTGACCCCTTTCACCTATTGGACTACATCACCAGGATCAAGATATAGGTAGTGTGATCAGAGACCTTCTTCACTTGTAGCTACCTACCTACACTGGCTCTACAGATGGCTTTGGGGCTGAGTCATGGCTCCTTAGCTTGGATAGTTGCTTTGGCTTGCACTCCTATGAGAGCAATGTCAAGGAAAGGTTTTCCATACACCTCCTTCGAGACACAATAGGCGTTTGGTGGAGGAATGAGGAGTGGAAGCTCCATCTGACTCGAGAGACAGTGACCTGGGAGATGTTTGAGGAGTGATTTAGGGCTTGTTATATGTCAAAGAATTTTCAGAAGAGGATCGATGAGTTTCATGACTTAGGACAAGGATCTGGCATAGTAGCATAGTATGAGAGCATGTTCCTGGATCTTTTGTAGTATGTGGATTACCTACAAGATGAGAAATTATAGGTTGATAGGTTTATTCGAGGCCTTAATGCAGATATAGTAGGATCAATTAGGATGTTATCTCCTCCCATGCTTGAGAAGGCCATTGAGAAGGCCTACTTAGCTGAGGAGAACAGGACCAAGGCACAAGAGCACCGAGATAGAAACAAGAGCAAGTTTCAGGAGAGGATACAAGGCTTTTTAGTCGTAAGAGGTCGGGGTATAACACCACCCCCTGGAGGAGGATTCTGGCCTCCTCCAGTAGCCACGAGGGCTCCACCACACCCACAACAACAGACGTAACATCATGGCCACCAACAGAGAGGGCTAGATAGACTTAGAGCTTTTCAGAGAGGTGGTACTAGAGGAGGTTTTGGTGGAGCTAGGGATAGGAGGTAGGGTACTTAGCAGGTACAACTAACTGCATGCGTAGTAGTCTGCTAGGGTTGGACTGGCAGGATCAGTGCACCAGAGTATAGGAGGGACCCCATCTCAGAGGGGTATAGGAGGATGTTTTATTTTTGGGTCTCCTAATCACTATGTGCGTATGTGCCCGCACAAACCCAATACCATGGACACGTAGAGGGCCTCTAGATCTGAGTAGATGGTGGGTGACGTAGGACATGCTCATCATGTATATGCAGTGGTTGACAACTACCAAAGCCAAGCATCAAGCCAGTCATTGAGAGATGAATGTACTATCAGGGGTATTTATATCTCAATACTTTTTTATTCAGGTGCTTCAGATTCTTTTATATCACCTTCTATAGTGGACCTAGTGTGGGTTAGCGGTGGCTAGGCAACTAGATAGTTAGCAGTTGAGTTGGCCTCTGGGCCAAACTCGTCTGTGGACTCGTATGTGGAGAGTTACGTACTTGATTTAGGAGCCTTCTCCACTACACTTGACCTTCAAGTTATTCCTCTAGGATCCTATCAGGTAGTATTGGGTATGGATTGGCTCGAGGCTCATCGAGCTAAGGTGGATTAAGAAATAAGGTCATTGAAGTATTAGGATGATCTTGGGAGTGCAGTTGTGATTTAGGGATGAAGAGACCTATCTCCTTGCGCATGATCTCAGCTAAACAACTCAAGCGGAGCATGCGTAAGGGATGTCAGTTGTTTGCTATCACCATCAGTGATGATCAGAGAGCACTCCAGAGCATTCACCCTTAGATGATCATGTAGTTTTGAGGGAGTATGCTGATGTGTTTCAAGTGAGCTTCCAGGGTTACCACCCCACAGAGAGGTGGATTTCACCATTGATTTAGTACCTAGATCTACACCAGTTTCTAGGGCACCCTATCGGATGACGACTCAGAGCTTCATGAGCTCAAGATTTAGTTAGAGGAGTTTTTAGATAAGGGTCTCATTCACCCTAGTGTATCTCCTTGGGGAGCACCAATCATATTTGTGAAGAAGAAGGATGGTTCTCTCAGGCTTTGTGTTGACTTTAGGCAGCTCAACAAAGTCACAATAAAGAACCGTTATCACTCCCTAAGATTGATGACTTGTTTGATCAGATGCGGGGAGTGAGAGTATTCTCAAAATAGATCTCAAGTCAGGGTACCATCAGTTACGCATATCAAATGCAAACATTCATAAGACAACATTTCACACACGTTATGGGCATTATGAGTTCACCAGTTATTCCATTTGGATTAACTAATGCCCTAGTTGTCTTCATGAGCCTCATGAATGGAGTATTCAGGACCTTTTTGGATCACTTTGTTTTAGTGTTCCTTGATGATATATTGATATATTCTCATTCCGAGGAGGAACATGAGGAGCATTTGAGGTAGGTACTTTAGGTTTTGAGAGAGTAGAGTTTATATGGGAACTTGGAAAATGTAGCTTCTTTCAGATAGAGATTCATTACTTGGGTCATATCATATCAGGAGAGGGTATCTCAGTAGATCCCTCTAAGATACAAAGCTATTATGGATGAAGCAACACCACATTAGTTACTATTTGAAGTGAGGAGTTTCATGGGTTTAGTAGGTTATTACAGCAAGTTTATATAGGACTTTTCTAGGATTGCTCACCCTATTACTTCTCTTCAGAGAAAAGGGAAGAAGTTTTATTGGTCAGAAAAGTGTGAGCAGGCCTTTAATTAGTTGCTTAAGGAAAGGTTAACCATGTTGCCCATCTTAGCAGTTTTGGACCCTATAGAGGATTTTTTGTTTATACTGATGCATCACTAGAGGGTTTGGGAGCATTTCTTATGTAGGATCATTAGGTTATTTCCTTTGAGTCTCATAAGCTCAAGGATTACGAGCTTAATTACCCTACTCATGACTTGGAGCTAGCTATAGTGGTTCATGCACTTGTGCAATGGAGACACTTCCTTTTGGGTAGAAAGGAACATATCTTCTCACAACTGAACCTCAATGCTCATCAATGGCGTTGGATGGAGTTCTATGTGAGTATGACATGGAGGTGTAGTATATCAAAGGAAAGGAAAATGTTGTTGTAGATGCACTTAGTAGATGATGACATGTGCTTGCTTTATTGACACTTGATCAAATTTGAGAGGTAGGATTCTTGAGCATCTTCCAGAGGACAAGTTTTATGAGGGAGCTAGATAGATGTTGGAGTCACAAGGTTCATTAGAGGGAAGATATTTAGGGTGTATTTTAGAGACAGATGGTTTACTTTAGTTCCATAGGCACATCTACGTGCCTAAGTCAGGTGATCTACATAGATTCATCCTCACACAAAAGCTCATCGAGCCCATATGCAAAGCACACCGGGAGTGAAGAAAATGCATGTTGATCTAAGGGAGTTATATTATTGGCCTGGTCTTTGATGGGAAATAGCATATTTTTTTGCACATTTGCCTTGAGTGTCGAGGGTCAAGGTAGAGCATTCTCATCCCACAAGACTCTTACATCCTCATGATATTCCTAAGTGGAAATGGGATGTGATCTCCATGGATTTCATAGTTGGACTCCTATGTCTTCTTATCATCATGATGTCATTATGGTCACCATGGATAAGTTGACCAAGGTTGTGCATTTCTCACCAACCAAGGTCACCTATAATGCATAGGCCATCACCAAAGTATTTATGGAGGACATTGTTAGGTTGCATGGGATTCGAAGACCATCATCAATGACAGGGATACCATCTACACTTTAGTTTTCTAGACTTCCTTTCAGACCGCTCTGGGTACTCAGATTAATTTCATCTCAACCTATCATCCAGAGACATAGATGGATAGATAGAGAGGGTTAATCAGGTGTTGGAGGACATGTTGAGGATGTATGTGATGGACCAACAGAGGAAAGTGGGAAGATTATTTGCATTTAGTTGAGTTTTCCTACAACAACAACTATCATAGTTCCATTGGTATGGCTCCTTACTAGGATTTGTATGGATGACCTTGCAGGACACCTTTGAGTTGGGACATACTAGATGACAGAAAGATTATTCTAGGGCCAACTTATCTATAGGATTTAGAGTAGTAGGTTGTTCTGATTAGAAATAGCATGACTTGAGTAGGCTAGAGCATGCTAGAAGGTGTATGCAGACACCAAGAGGATTGATCGTCACTTCTCAGTGGGTGACAAAGTCTTCTTGAGAGTTCATCCACATAAGATCCCAATCCACTATGGAAAGGGTTCTAAGCTATCACCTCATTTTGTGGGGCCTTTTGATATTTTAGAGGTCATCGGTCCATTTTCCTACTGCCTAGCTTTGCCACCACGTCTTGCATGGGCCCATGATGTTTTTCATGTTTATGTATTACGTAGATATGTACCAGATGTTTCTCATGTTTTGGATTGGTCAAGCATTATAGGTAGAGGATGGAGGACAGTGGAGACTGGAGCCCGTATGCATACTAGAGCACCAGAGGTTGGTCCTTTGAGGTGAGACCTGGACCAGTTAGAGTTTAGTGGGACCGATACGATGAGATAACAGCTACCTGGGAGGATGTGACACCTTTGAGGGCTAGATATCCCTATCTCTTTTAGTGACTTCTAGGAGGAAGTCTAATTTTAGTAGAGGGGATGTAGTGCCCAAATTTTATAGCTCAGTTACTTGTTGTTCCTCTTACTCTTAGACATGTTTTGGCAGGATTTGATACATTTTGGACTTTACATTAGGATAATTTGATCTTATTAGACATGTATGGAGATTTGGGTATATAGCACCAATTTAGCTTGATTACTATGTTGTCACATTATCTTATGATGTCATGGATACTAATTGATATGATGTTGTTTTGGAACATAATTATATTGATGGATACTCAATTAGTTGCATGTTGGGATTCTAAGGATATATGTCACTTCATCATTATATCTAACTTATTGTGAATTGTGTATAATTGTGCACGTTGTCACATTTTTGATTCCAGAGAGATGATATGCTAGTTTAGAACTCATTGATATCTTATTGAGTAGTTGATTCATATTTTATCAGACAGGTGCGTTTAATGTGTGCAATGAGTGTGTAGGTGATAGGTCACAGGAGAACGTGGGATTCAAGCCAGCTACACAATTTTACACAAGCAACCCATGGGGCTAAGTCCTAGCCGTGTTTATTGCATGAGGCCTTAGCATTAGAATTATTGTTTTGGGCACCATGGGTGACCCTCATTTGTAATGTAATATGTCTTGTATTATTAATTTTGCTTAGGTGTTTAGTTTGTGTTGTAAACTTGTTTTGGGGAATTAATGGCCCCACTTACATTAAGTTTTGAATTTGTTTAATGATGTACTTAATCAAAAGGTTTAGGGTCACATGTGAACCCTTGGGTGGGCCCCACACCCTCTACCCTTGTGCAAATTTTCCAAACCCGAAATTGGGTTATTTTAGGCATTTTAGGGACCCCTTTTTAGTTTGGGAGTTCCCTTAGCATGAAAATGAGCCCTTGGACCCTACCTAATAGGTAGGGGTATTATTCCAAGGCTATAGAGGATTTTCCCTCCTTTTTGCCTCCCTTTGGTCACATCCATGTAAGGGTATGAATAAGTGTGCTTTATTAAAATTGCACTAGATTGTTTTGTTAACATTATGGGTAATTTGGGAGAAGAAAGCTAAAAGTCATTTATCCTTTCTCTTTTATCTTTGGCATCTTTGACCTTGAAGGAAGAAAGGGTGACACATGTCACCCCCTCATTTGTGAGGATTTTTTCTTGCTCCTCTTCAAATTCTCCCTCATGGGAAAAGAAGAGAACTTTTTTTTTTGGAGATTTTCTTGGAGGCTTGTGGATTTGGAGCTAGAGTTTGCTTGGGTCAAGAAGTGGAAGAGATTGATTTTGGAGAGCTTTTCTTTGAGGTAGGCTTCTTCAAATTTATTGTGTTTGTTATAACATTCTAGATATTAGTTATTTACTTGGAAATGTTTGTTGTTGCTTGAAGATTTTGTTTGTTGTTTATTTGATTTTGCTCCCTCCATCATATGGCATGATGGAATTTTGGAGTTTGTGGGGGAAGAGAGGGAATTTTCCCTCTCAATCCTTATAGGTTTTATGGGCAATCCTTATGGAATTTAGTTACTCCCCTCAAATGGTTTGAGGTGGGGAAGGTGGGTCATTTGGCTTGAACCTCCTTCCCCATTCTTGGTGAGGAAACCCCTTTGGGGTTTGAAAATCCTTCCAAGAAGGATTGGTGAAAGGGTGGAGAAATAAGGAGGGCTTGAATGAATTTGGAGAAATGAGGAGGTTATGAAGATCATTTTTTGTACAAATAATGATGGTTACAATTTTTGGAGAACTTTCTTCTCTTTCCCATTTTAGAGGTAGAACTTGGTTTCTCCTCCTTTTCACTTTTGCAAATTTGGAGTCTTATTTTAATCTTTGCCTTGTTTTTGTGTGCATGAAATGTTTTTTGTTCACCCTCACTCTTGTGCATAGTTGTGGATAGTTTTCCTCTTTACCATGGGCTTGGGGGAGGTTAGCATTCATCCCAACCTTGGGAAAGGCATGTAATGATGCCTATGGTTGGGTGGTAAAACAAGCTTCTTCTCCTTGTTGGATTCCTTGAAGGCATTTGAAGTTGGATCTCAAAATGGAAGTTGGTGATAGATTGAGACCATTGTCCTCTAAATTCTTTGTGAAACATTACTTGCATTGTAACCTCTAAAAGTATGGCCATGTGGGAAGATTCTTGGCATGTAAAAATTCCTCATCTTGTAAATTGAAAATCACTTGTAAGATTGGTATTCCATTAGTATTTGAAAGGTTTTCTTTCAATCTTGGGAAGGAGTTTTTGGGTTGTTTTCTTATGCATTTTAGTATTTTGAAATATGATGTATTGAGAAATTGTGCAAAAGAAGTCTTGTAAAATATTTGTGTTTCTTTAAAATACATTTAGTAGAATATATTTATATTCCTTTAACATGCTTTGTTTTGAATATTATTTTGATAAAAATGGGGATGAGGATTAACTATTGGAAAGGAAATCTAGTTGTTATATGAAGTTTGCTAGTTAATATTGGAAGAAATTATTATCAATTTGAAATGTACATTCCTTTGTAAAATGTTCACATATTTAGATACTAAGTGAAATTAGATTTAAAAATATTTCTACCACTATGGTTTTGGAAATCTGATTATTGTGTTCAAAGGAAGTTGAGTTATTGGGAATATGGTTATTTTGATATTTTCAAAAGAATAATAAAATAAATTTAAACTTATATTAATCATAATTCTCTTGGTCTATTATTGAAAATGATTATTGCAGATTTATAGATTTAAAACTATTTTTTTCTTGTTAAGTGCAAAATCCTTAGTTTTATTATACTTTTATTTTCACTTTGCATCTATATATATATATATATGTATATATGTATGTATGTATGTATGTATGTATATATGTATGTATATGTATGTATGTATGTATGTATGTATATTATATGTATATGTATGTATGTATGTATGTATGTATATGTATGTATGTATAAAAATGTATGTTAAATATTATCAATTTAATGTGTGTTGTCCATAAAAACTTATATATTATCATATATATATATATATATATATATATATATATATATATAATATATAATATATTGTATATGTATGTCTATTCACAATAACTATATAATACAAGTCATAGTTTTAAATAAAAACAAAAGAACAAACATTGTTTTTTTAAAGATTTAACAAAAAAATAATATAAACAAAAGCAAAGTTTTTTTTTATAAATGTTGGGGAGGGCCGAACCCCTCCCCCACCCTTTGGCGGCCCCCCAACCCGTCCCCATGCCAACACCTCTCCACATCACCTTTGTCCCTCCGCTACCCAACCGCAACACAGAACCCTGCCACGTTGCCCCCTCCGCCCCACTCCATTATTCTTCCCCTCCTAGGTCGTTGTTCCCTCGCCGACCCCGCCATTGTCCCCCATCCACCCACGGCTGCCTCTTCCTCACTGCTTTCCACCCCCTATGTGACCTTAACCATGTCCTCCCACCCACACATACCACCCTTCCTTCCTCTTCAGATCTATACCCCCTTCCCTTCACAAATAAATAAATTATTATATGTTAAAAAAAAGGCCACACCAACCTCCAAAGGATTTCACAATGCGAGTTTTACAAAAAAATAAGAAGAATAATTTAATCACATAAATAAATAAGGGAGCAATATGGATTCTATGCAAAACCCCATGGAAGAAAACTTCCATAGCTCCAACTCCACCTGCAAGGAGAAACAAAAACAAAGTGAGAGAAAATAACATGAAAAAGAAATGAAAAGAAAGGAATGGATAAGGATGTTAGGGCAAAAAGAGATCAAGGGCCAAGATTGGTTCAATCCTAGGGTCCATAAGTAACCCTAAACACACTTTCTTTTAGTCAAGGGATTTAAAGTGGGAATGAGAAAATAAAATTTGGGGTGTGTGAGTAAATAAAATAAAAAGTGGAAAATCTAATTTAATTTAAAAGAGAGGTAGTCCTTTCCTAGGTTGTCTTTAGTAAATTAATAGAAACTAAATAAATAAAATTAATTGGAGTTAGTGTTTTAGCAATCGGTTAAACTAGATTAATATAAAATAATTATATTATGGGAAATGGATTAGGTGAAACATTAGTTCTCACTATAAATTTTTTTACCGACTTATTTTAGTTATTTCATATTTTTTATAAAAATAGTGGATTGGCATCCCTCTAGGAAGTATCACACTTCCCGGATCTAGCATCTAGCATACGCTAGGTAGTCCACTGTCATATATTATTTAACTCTTCTTTGGTGGTCTTGTTTTCTATTTCAGGTAGTTCCTCCTATCCAAAAGGAAGCTCTCATAGTCAACATTGGATCAAGAAGACAAAACGTGCACACAACCTCCAAACCAATCATTCACGAACAGGTATTCCTCCTCAGCCCATAACACTATCTGTTTTGTCACATTCAAAATGTAAAGAAAATGGTGAAACAAAAACATAGTATCTCATGCTCACCTACTCTTCATGCCTATAGCCACATAGGATGTTGTAAACCCAATAGGTCTTGAGGGTACTTAGGCCATGTTAGTAAGTCCAAGTAAGGTCTCACACAACATCCCCACCTACAATCCAATCAAGAAATCCATGTCCTTTTCCTCTTCCCCACATGAACCATATTAGATATCCACCTCATAAATCCTGGGTGCTGATTACCAATAGCCAATGGTAACCTGGATGGTCAAGTAATAGCTATATGATCTAAAGACCACATCTGTAATAGAAAACAAAAATCAGTGACGTAATGTTTGTGAGCCCTTCGGGCCGACAACTCCCCGAATGTATGTGCAAGAAGGAAAGGTCCCCACTCAAAAATGGTTTGATGCTCCATCATCTCATCTAAATACCTTGTAAACATCCATGAGAAATAACCACTCCTTAAATCTAGAAATGCATAGCACATGATGGACATCATAATCATAGTCATCCACACATGACCCACTCTTTCAAGAAAATATAAATTTGCCATAAGCAAACCCATTGACTCATATCAGATGTCCGCCACATCCTCCCCATATAATATAGCCATCAAACTATCCCTCTCTACCTCATTGATGGTATAAACCACTTCCCCATTGATTGTAACATCGGGATGTGGTGAACATCCTCCAAATTAATAGCAATATCTCCTATGGGTAAAAAAACATGTTGGTAGAAGAGTTCCACCTCTCTATTATTTCCAAAATCAAACCTAGAAACCTATGTATCCATCTATAAAACCTCATGGCACTAAAATCAATGACCTCTACATGATCCCAATCATCATTTGACATATCCTACATCACCTATTTTAAAATCAAGGGAATGTGATCACAAATATTCAATATCGCCTCCACCTAAAAAATAAAACAAAACCAACCATTAATATCATCAATATATTTTTAATATCACATCACAAATCAATAAAAAGAACCAAAAACATCTAAAATAATAAAAATTTCCTACTTCACAAAACTATCAAAAATACGGATGAATCACTAGTGATCTATCATAATCACCGATGATTCTTCTTTGAATTACCGATGATTCCAACTAGGCACTGTACACCCAGAAAAAAACATCAAAATCCTAAAACTACTCAAAAACACACAAAAACAAGTTAAAATTTGACCTACCTCTATCGTTTGTGGGTTTCATTATCTGCTACAGGATACCAATACTTTAATCTCTCTAAATCACCTCAAAAATCTTGAATCAATTCATCAAAGTTGTTTTACCCACAATTAAGATAAAAACAAATATCTTGGGTAAATATATACCCTATTTTTACCCCAATCCAATCACTAGAGTTTCTACCTCCAATCACGGGTGATTACCTTAATCACCATTGATTCACCCTTTTTACAATGATCACCATCATTTACATTCTTAAGCACAAGAAAAAAATCCTTTGCACAAGTTTATCACTTTCAAAGGACCCAAACACTTACGTCAAAAAAATAATCATCAACTTTCGGGATTTTTCGTATGTTTATGGGATGCATGCCTTTTGGCCCCCTATCACTTGGCGTTCTTGTCAAACTAAGCCTGCCTCTTTAGGTCACATGTCTATAAGCAAAAACCTTTTAGTTTCCTATAAATTTTATCCCTTAGTATTACACTCTATTTCGATACCCCTTCAATCGGGAAAACCTTTGAAAAACAAAAACATACAAGTGATTGGTATTTCTGTATTGTGCTATAGTTGAACCACCCATACTCCCAAAAAACATTGTCAATCATTTTTTCGACACCTTACTAAGATGTCAAACAAAAAAGGGAAAATATAGACATTGAAAAATTGCACACCCCATTTTCACACAAATAATACCACTCATATACCATTTCATAACATAAGTCATCCATTCGATTAGTTAAGCTCGTCGTCACATTATTTAGATAATATCCCTAAACCTAGGTCATTACCCCACACCCCTTCAATTGATTAATTTACCTCACATTTCCTAAAGTCACATTACCTTTCTTGTAGTTAATTAATTAATTAATCCACCTCACCCTCACACCTCGCCATGAAAAATCCTCCTAACTCACTAGTTACAACTATTTTAAATAAGAAAACTTATAATTATATTGCCCTAACCACCTCTAAATTATCCCTATAACCAATTCTTACTTCTCACTAGTTAGGACTAGATTAAATTAGGAAACCTTCTAATTTATCTCTCATCTATCCTAACTACTTCTATCCACCTCTAAACCCTCACACTCGACCTCTCTAAGTTATCAAGCCATTATTCCCCTAAATCCCCCACACATAAGTTTCAAATAGAAGTTTTATCCCTACGTATATATCCATAATTCTAACTTCCCGAAAACGGTGACGATTCCCTCAAATGTCAAGGATCTATAAATACCAGCTTCTTCTTCCTATCTTTGGGACCATTCACAACCATCCAAAAAAGTACAAGATCCTTTTCAAGTGTTCGAAGCATTACTGGTTCTCATCAACCTTATTTTGGATCTAGCACATCCTTTAAGAACTTTGGGAGCTATTTGAGTGCTCTTTCACCATCCAAGCACAATTATAGTTAGTTTTTATCATCCCTCATCATCTAAAGGTCACATTACTATCTTTTAAACTTTGTTTTTATCTTAAAATAAGCTTAACATATCATCATTTACTTCCATTTTGTATTTAATAGATTATAGTTTCATTTTGGACAATCAAAACATTTGTTTTAGTAGTCTATTAATATTTCTCGTAATCTCCCGCAATTATCCTAATTGCATGCAATTTTGTGTTTTTGTCAACTTATTAATTAATTTTTATTAGAATTTTTATCAATTAATTTATGCTTTTAGGTTACTAATAATTTTTCTAAGCATGGATTGTAGATGGCCATAGGAGGAATTAATCATCCAATCACCAATATCAACTCACTGCCAATTGTCCAACACCCTTTGCACTAGGAGCAATATGACCTATCGCATGGTCTAGAACTATGTGCCATACATGAATCTCCTCTTGGTAGGCTAGAAGCCATATTTTCATCTACCCAATGAATCTAAGAAGATACTGAATAATTATGGGAGGAATACTATGATGTTCAATGCATACAAGAAGACTTAGCATGTTTTGAGTACTAGTATGAAGCAGTCCGAACATACCCAAAGACACAAACATAGAATCCAAATCGACATTGAGAATGACATCAACCTTACTGGATAATGATTCCAACCTTGTATGTCAATACAAAATGGAGGAAATATCTTATTTCTTCGTGGATGACTACATCAAAGAACTTGATCCATACTTCACTGAGGAAGATGACTTTGCATGTTCATTCAGCTTAAACTTTTTAGAAAATTTAGATACCGACCTCGATTTTGATTTTGGGTTCTAGTATTTTTTGCATAATCAGCTAACATATGTAATCATCTAAATAAGTGATAAAAATTTGATCACACTTTTCATCTATCATTTATTATACTCCAAATTATCATAAATAATGCTTAAATGTTTTTAAAATTCGGTTGAAATCCACATAAGGAATTCATTTGGCTTCTAGGAACAAAATTTTACGAGGCAACCCACCTATCCATTTTAATAATTCCATCTTTTGTAGTGTCTATGTTTGTATATTTAGTCATAGGAAAGAGCTTCATCCATCTTCAGAGAGTGTAACAATCAAACACCTATCACATCTAGCAGCTACCTTGGAAACCCCGTCATACTCAAGGTTGAGCCAATTTTACCCCCTTGTAATATCAAAACAACCTGTAAGGTAAAATTGTTTTCAACACAAACCTCAAAGTCCTTCTTATTGTCAAGTTTTTCCTCTTTTTCTAATAGATTTTTTTACTTTCTTAAAATTTAACTTGTGCATCCGGGTTTTCAATAGGAATACATATATCCTCATGTCTCATTTTTCTGGAAACAAACACTAGAATAGAAGCTTCCTCTATTGGTGTTGGATGAGAATTTGATGAATCTTCCCTAGTTCGATGTCATCAAGTGAACAATTGTTTTGATCAATTAGATCATTAAAACCAAAAGGATCATCAAGATTGATATCTCGAAACACATTAGTTTGTGAAGGTGTTTGAGAAATGTCTGCATTTAAAAGTGTAACAGAAATAGTATTAATTATTTATATTATTAATAGCACTAAATAAAAAATGAAACAAGAGCGCAAAGAATATTTCAAACATAAAATGAAAAATATAATAACAAAAATATAAAAATTATTAGATATTATACACCTATATTTACCACAGATATCGACACATTGGTAATTTTTGTGAGGTTCCAAAATAGCCAAAAATTGTGTTGTTACTCTTTTTTGAAATTAAAAAGAGCTTCTTACCCTTCTTTCTTGAATCCATGGATATGACATCAAATAGGGATAGTCACATATGATATTTGAGTTGGATGGCTAACAATTAAATGTCTCTCAATCCGGTGACTCTGTTGGATGACTCTTAATCGCGACTCTTCTGGATGGCTCTATTGGATGGCTCTATTCGATGGTTTTTTTGGGACTAATATGATGGATAACTTTGTTGGATGGATTTTTTTGATGGGCTAGGGTTGGGTGGAAATGTTTGGAATAATCGCAAGAGGTTGGATGGATTGAGGTTTGGCTTCCATAGAAAATATTTAAAAAGGGTTGGATGGTTGTATATGTATTATACCTTATACCTACACAATACACGCTATGTATAGTTATATAATTTGGTGAATATGGGCACATGTGTATTCAGAACATTGGATAATTACATGCATAATTTCATTTATATGGGTAAATACTAAGCAAAATGACTCATACTAAGGAATTTTTAGACGAATTTTCCAAAGTGAAGTGGCGACAACCGACTATTGAATATTTTCCATTTCCAATTTCTAAAAACCAAAATATTCACGAGTTTACAAAAATTTTCCACTAAAGTTTCCCCGATGGGTGACTTGCTATTTTCTATATATGACTACTAAGATTTTGATTTGAAAGGTATTGTACTTGAGAGAGTTGTTTATGATTTTGGTAGTGGGCTTCCCTTCTTATGATCCTGGAAGGGATAATATCAAAATTAATAGTGTGAGTAGATATAGTAGGGGTGAAAATTTGTGATGTAGATGGGTTTGAGGTATCACCTGGTAAGGATATATAAAGAATTTGATTTCTTAATTGGTGTTTCCATCGCAGAATCGCATGGTATGGTAGGTGCGGGTGAAAGTTGATTAACGATGTTAATGAAATGAGAGGTAAAATTTTTTGACCCTACGACATTAGTTTGAGGTTAATTATTAGTTGGGGGATGGTTTGGAAAAGGTTGTTTAAAAATGCCTATAGTTTGGTTAGGAGGTGCATTCAAATTGTCAAGCTACAACTCACCTCAATCAATGATATTTTTGAGGACATTTATAAACTAGAAACATCTCTCAATGTCATGTCCTCAAAATTATTCATACTTTTAATATTCCTTTCCCCTATATCGATATGGTTTAGGGAAAAAATCATCGATGGTTCAGATAGGAGTGAGTTTTATCATGCAGGTAGTCATGGGTTTGTAATAAATAGAGCTATAAGACTCTCTCTAGAAGTGTATATTTACGAGGTTGGGAGTTTTAGAGTCTTTGTGATCTCTAGATGTAAATTTCAAGAAAATGACATTTTCCAAACCCTTATACTTCTCATTGTTGGAAGAGGTTTTAAAGAAAGAGTTGTGTTTAGGATTTTTAGATAATAATTTAACTTTACCATCTTTGAGGGCTCAGATTTCTAACCTCCTAACTATGGTACATGTCTCATCAAAAGTTTGGAATGATAATATATGAAGGGTGGATGATATATGCTAAATGTAAGACCAAGTGAATAACTTGATCAATTTAGTCTAGGGTAGAAAGAAGGATAACTAGTTGATGATCTCTCGCCATCTAGTGATGAAATCAACATCATATTCATCCTCAATTTTTTTGATAACATAGAAGTTGGTGATTCATCACATTATGTCTCCTCGAGCCCTAACTTCTCCAAAATATGCAAACCCTAGAACTAAAAATCCTCCATGTAAGGATCCGGTGAGAGTTCATTGACCTGGAGATGGAGATGGAGGTGACATGACTTTGGAGATTATTTTATAGAATTTGTACTTGTCTTTAATTAATCTCAATTTCAATGCCAATGTAGGGAGCTCCATTTTTTCTACTCAAACTCGTCTTAGGGCAGCGATATAAACCATAGCTATGGACCTTAAATAATGGACAATAATGGTAGATTGAGTATAGCAAAAGCTCAACCTTTATTTCAAGCTCCCTCTAGCAATTTTGGGGGCATTCCTGTGGCTATGAATGGTGATGGTTCTTCTCAGGCTATGCTGGGAGGTTCTGCTCTTGGCGGACTTGAACAAGGAGTCTTTGCCATGACAATACCTAATTTTCCACCACTGGATCCAAGTGATGCTATTCGTGGCCCTATTGGGACCTCCTTCAAAGATGTTTTAAATGGCAAGGAATCTCCCATGAAACCTACAGACATTACCCCATGTATTACATTTGGGGAAGAGGTCATTTCATCTGAGAATTACTACAAAGAACATGCATTGATTTGTAGATTTGGGGGACTATGGCCCAACCTTCCTATTCTTCATGAGTGGATCTCCAAGCATTGGACTCCAATACTAACTGGAAGGTTAGACTTGTATCTATGTGCTAAAGGTATTTTCATTGTGGCTTTCTCTTCAATAGCTGATAAAAACACCATTTCTTCCAAGCTCTGGACCTTCCAATCTAAATATTTAGTCATTAAACCCTAGTTCCCCTCCTTTAACCCACTCACTGAATCATTCTCATGCAAACCTATTTGGATTAGGCTGCCCCATTTACCCCTCCAATTTTGGAGTCATGATTGTTTGATATCTATTAGCAACACCTTGGGAACTATACTCTATATAGATTCTCAAACCTCTGATTACACCCATACTACCTATGCCTAGATCTTGGTGGAACTTGATATTGCTAAAAACCTTCCTACAACCATTGATTTTAGAGTGAAAAATAGAACTTGGTCACAACCTTTAGATTATGAAGGTCTACCTTTCTGGTGTAGAAGGTGTTTTTGTTTAGGACACGCCTCTACTGATTATGGGATGGCAAAATGTCAACATGAGAAATGTAATTGGTGGAAATATTCCCTCCTGAAACACCTAATTTTTGGTGCAAAAGAGGATCTAGACTCAAATGCAGATATAAAAATGATCCGATTCTATCCCAAAAACCCCTCTATCTAAAATCCCAATTGTGAGCAACAAGAAAAATGCACAAGTTGTTGATGAAAGAAAGGAAAATGATAAATATTTATCTCAGGATAACAATGTTGTTGTCCCAACTGGAACAAATGTGACTAAGGAAAATAATCCTCCTTTGTCTTTTCCTCCAACCGTGGAGGCTTCATCAGGATGGGTAACGGTTTGTAAAAAGGAAAAATTTATGAATAATAATGCCACCTCTCCACCTAGATGACTCTCTTTTTTGTTGTTGTTCGGTTGGGCTATATTGTTTCATTTATCTTTTCTAGGTAATAACTTGTTTTTCTGCAATGGTTTTGTTGTGTCATTGCAGATTGGTCACTGCACATCAGTTGTTTCTTTGCTCATGCATTTTTGGTTATTGGTTCGTCTCTAAGTATACATGTTTTTGTTGTTGGGCATTAATGTTCTATCTGGATATTGATCTTTTTCTTGTGCTTTAATTATAAAATATGGCTTTTGAGCCTTATTGTACAAGGGTATAGTCCCTTTCAAAAAACTATTTTCCAATAATAAAAAAGATGAATATCTTACGTGTGATATTGATAGAGAATTTAAAAAAAAAAAACAACTATGTTAGTTTTGTAAATGAATAAAGTGAGTGTTGAGGAATATTTTTATACCAAATGAGAGTGGGTCTAACTAATGACAATGGAAATTTCTTTAGCATAAGTTTTTTTATCATGAGTTATAAGATAGCAGGCATGACAAAAGGCCCTAATGTGTTGTTGTGGATCTTCCTTGCTATAGAATTTGATGAATTTCATAAGTTCCCAATGAGAAGGATAGGGTTTAAAAGGTATTATAGGGTTCATTACATTTTTTTATAAGAGAATGTTTTTTTAGGTCCCATGGTGATAAATTCTAGACAATCGATTCTACTCATTAAATCTTTCATAGGATCATTATGAGGAGGTTAGATGTTTGAAGAGGAAGGGTTAGCCTATCCATAAATGAGGGGATTTGATTATTGATATTGATGGTAGGGTAAAAGGGGATTTTGAAAATGAGGAAGGTTATTTGGTATAATGTAAGTCTGCTAAGAAACTATCATTTGTGATGAAGAGTAGATATATTGATAAGGCTAAGAGATAAAAGTATTTATAAGGGGATGAAAAGGTTTTGGATTGTGTTGAAAGTAGATATAACTATACCACATAATAATAGTCATGGGGATGGTTGTAAAAATGGATGGGTACTTTGTATTTTTGGTTAGGTTTCTATTAAGTTGTATGTGGTTTTGTTCGATGTAATAACTCGTTGGAGTTAATTCCTTTTGACTCGAGATTTTTAATGGATTCTTTTTGTTCTCTATGAGATTTAATGTAAATCCTAGATGCATGGCCCGTCGATCCTTTTCCAAGTATTATCTATTAAAAAAATGGTCCAAAGACTTGTAATAACACTCATATTGATAGGTGGTAAGGATGTAAGAATAGACAAAACCAAGTTTTGAATCGAATATTTGGATTGTTATGAGATAATGAGTTGAGATGTAACCAACAATGTTGGAGAATGAGGTATACCATTAAGTCCTATTGAGGGGGAAGGTGAGGTAAAGGGGTAGTACTACCTATTATGTAGTAGTGATATGAGTTTGAGTACCTTGAGGACTGGTTTAGGATGCGGATGGTAAGGGTCCTTGTTGACTAACTATGTTTTGTGATGAGATAGTGTTGAGTTCAAACCTAGCATCATGATAAGATGAAGTAGATTCAATTTTTTTTTAAGACTAGTGGTACGATAATGAGAATTATTTTTGATAACTAACTAATATGATGGGTTAATGAGCTAGGAATGATAATAGGTAATAGTGGTAACAAGTGGTTGGGGTTCAAGATAGTAAAGATGAATGTGAACAAACTAGGCAAGTAAGATAATTGCCAAGGGCTACAGGATTAGCATCTAGGATTCCATCGACCGTTGGGTCCCCACTATTGAAGTATTGTGGAATGAGGTACGAGGGTTATGGAGTTTCTGAAATAACTATCCAAATACTAGGATAACGTGAGGGGTTTTGGGTTGTTTCCGTGAATTATTTTGAAGGGAATGACTTATTTGCAATGTTCTAGATATGATACTATTGTCTCATTACAACTATGAACTAACAAACATACAATGAAAGAAATATGGTTATTAAAATAATGAAAACTACACAATCAACAAGATATTTTTATATTATCTAGATTAATTAAAAATTTGTGAAAATAAAATATGGCTTGCAAAGAGGTATTGATAATTAGGCCTACTAGGGATGTTTTCAAGTGTGTTTAAGGTTTGAGTCCTCCATATACCTAAGGGTATGAGAGGCCCAAATCTATGTTGGTGTTAATATGATGCGTGGTTATTAGGGCTTACCCCCTCACTTCATGGTCCCGTGATGATAAGGGTATTGGGTTTTTAGTTAATATACCGACCACTAATTATTTATACTAAATTGTCGAACACCAAGTCGGCTTCCCCCTTGGTGATGAAATACAAGTAGGTAGAACTAGGGGGAATTCTTAAAAATGTAGCTTTGATTTATACATGATCTAAGCGTGTGTGAGGGGAAATTGAGAATGCAAAGTTTTAATCCCTATTTAGACTAGATGAGAAGGCAAGAATGAAGGTTATTTTTAAGACCTGAAAAGGAAAATTGATTTCTATGAGGACAAGACACACAATACGTGATGTTGAAAAAGAAACTAAAAATGGATTAAATATGTACCTTTGTGCACTAAATACTCATTTTAAATTATTTTACGTATTTTAAGAAAGCCACCAAAGGAATATAAGCTAAAAAGTTAGTTAATCTGACAAGAAATGAAACAGAAATTAATTCTACTATTGAAATGTAGAACTTGATAAAAAAGGACTACAAGTCCATCGAGCATGTCGAGAATGTTATAGTAGATTGTAGGGTGCAATTATTTTACATGGAGAAAACCACTAAAAATCAAAAATTAACAAGGTTTAACAATACTGCATGGGTGATATGGAAGGAGGAAGATCCAAAATACATGCACAAAGCTTCCTTTATGAAGAGTTAAGGTTTTACACATACAAAAACAACTTAATAAGATAATTTTTAGACGATGATGAGATAATTTTCTTAGAAAAGGCCAATCCCAGGAACCAAAGGGATTCCTTTGATAGGTGCCAACTCATATTTAGGAAATCAAGTCGATAAATGATAAAAATTCATATAATATGAAATGATGGGGATACAAAGTTGTAGATATATACTAGTTGAATATCAAGAATCAATCAACATCCTTGAGAATAGGTTGGGTAGGATTGAGAACATATTCTCAATAACAGTTGGCATCATCACTTTCTTCCAATAGAATGTCTAACTACTCAATGATATTGTCTATATTTTGTGTAAGGGAAATGATGTAGAGTTTTAGCTAATATTCAATGTCACATTGTTCCCACATGAATGGTTTTCATACAAATGGTAGGTCAAATATCATGTCTAGTTTGTACCTTTCTCCTAGCAGTTTCATCTAACAAAAATATAGGCTTACAAAAATTAGTAATTATCCATGATTACTTATTCTAAAGAAACAAGGAAATATAAATAATAAATACTATTTATGAGTTTATTGACACAGATTGATGATAATCTAGTGGATCGGTGTTGATATGGGAAATCAAAGTCGATCATTGTAGAAACATATTTGATAAAACATGCTTTCGAAAGTATATGATTTTGATGAAGAATAGATTATGATTTCGGTTGATGAGGTTTATCCTTGATAATATATTGTAAATTTTTTGAAATAAGATAAAATTACCTTAACGAGAAGGAGATTGAGCTAGTTGACTAGGTGGGAAAATTGATTGTTCAAGGGGAACTTGACACGAAGATGCTTGAGATTATTAATACTTGATCCACGTGTGAGTTTGGATATCATGGACTTGTTGTGAATAGGTTTGAAGGTTGGGTGCTAATTATCTACTCACCCTCCACTCATCTTCACTTCACCATCTAACTCACTCATGTTAAACTAGCTCACTCTAATCAATCTCTAGAACCCTACGAAAGTGGAAGAAAAATATTCGTGTACAACCACCTTCTTGAATAAAATAAAAATCCAAATAAATATTCATTTCCCCTTAAATTAATATTCAAACCATCCAACTCCATAGACCAAATCAGCTTGCTAATTTAGGAAAATTCATTCATTTACTTGCAACTCATTCAAACCTTGATCCACAATCTATGACCGCTCCTTCAACTATAAATATGAGGCTCTATCCTTCACAATTAATCTCTTGGAATATTTGAGAATTTGTAACAATAATATACTAGATTTGCTCTATATTTATCATATTGACTAAATTGTTGTCCATTTCATCATCCATTGCTTATAGCATCCTTCTTCCATCTAGAACCAAGTTTTCAACATCCATAACCAAATCATCCAAAGAGATCCAACAAGTGTGATACTCCATTTCAAACTTCAAATATCTCACCAAAGGTTACAATATAACTTTAAGGAAGGTTTTCATTTATTTATCATTGCTTATTTCATTCATTTGTTTTATTTTTCCTTGTGTACAATTTGGCATGTCGATGGGATCTCCACACATTTTTAAAAATCATTTTTAGCTTATTTCTTACCAATCTAATTTCATTTTTTTGTTATTTGTTTTTTAAGATCTATTGTCAAAGTTATACGATATTTGGTGAAGTAAAATGAGAGAAAATCACAATACTAGTCATTTTACCATGTCTTTCTTCATTCTTTGTGCATGTACGGGATACTTGCACTACCATAGTAGTACACACGTTATCATTGAAGTACACATGCCATTGTCACCTATGAAGTGCACTACCATAACAATAAATGGGTTACCCTTAAAGTGTTTATTAAATTTCCATGTGCATGTGCTAGCATATCTCTAAATGTATTACAATTAAATTTTCTATCACTATGCATCTATTAGTGTGTCATTACACGTGCTACCATTAAGTTGTTTGTTAAAATTCCTCTTTACATGAGCTATCATTAAAATTTATATTACATGTATATGTTCATGCAATAGCATCTTACCGCATACACTAATATATCACTGCGCACACTAATATATCACTGCGCACAATACCGTAACTAATTATAAGCTAGGAAAGGTTTTTACAATGTTAGCAAACCTAGTTCCTATTGTTAACACTCATGTTAGTGAACCTAATTACATGCACTAACATTTTTTTTTTTATTTTTAATTTTTTTAATAACTTCTTAGCATGTTAAGTTATTTTTAATTACTTGTCTAAGAACTATTTTTCTCGTAGGTTTCCATAAATAAACATCTAAATAATTTTTTTACTTTTAATCTTTATCTTATCTAATCTAATCAAACCAACTATGTATGCTCTTCTCTCACACCCTTTTGGGTGATTTTGAGAATTAGAAATAATGAAGTTTGTTTCATTGTTTTACATTGTGTTTTCTATGCAGGAAAACTACTAAGTCATTGTGTGTAGGACCACTCTTTAAATAATACCTTGAAAAATCAAGAAAACTTTTAACATCTTGTATGCAAGTTGCCTTGGTCGAAGACAACAAAACCATTACTAAATTTTAATAAACTTCATAAACATTTTCATTACAGGTTTGATCTTGGTTTATTCCCATATGATTAATTATGGGAAATGCTTAGACATAGTCCTAAAACTCATTATGAGGAGTACCATAAGAACCCCAAAGTAGTTGGCACCTTGAGGGAACCACCTAATGAAACAAGAAGCACCCTAACCCACTTGAATAGTAATACCCATAAAGAAATCATATGTAGTCCCTGGTGATGGCCCCATTCTTAATTCATTGTGGGGTATAGTCGTAGCTAGGAAAGTAATTTTCTAGCATGATTACTCATTCAGAACTTTGGTGAGTGAAAATTTTCCCGACCCCTAGGAATATTGAAAAATTGGGGCCTATTGATTCTATTATTGTACCATAAACTTACCAACTCAAATCCAAATCATTCTTAGTCTTAGTCTTTGATTTTACCAAAAATCATAGACTTAAGAAAAATCCAATCTCATCAGGATTTAAGACTTTTTCATTAAATATTCAATTTATCCATTGTTTAAGCACATGCAATCAAATCAAACCCTTTCTTTATGCATTGAATATTCATGTTATTGAAATATTAAACCATATCAAATAAAATCTAATCAAAATCCCTATATTAAATATTCACTTTATTAAATTATAATCAATTCTTATGTAATTGAATCAAAAATCACCTCCAAGCCTTATACATTGAATATTCATGTTATTCACGTATTAATCCAATCAAACCAATATCCATGCTTTATACGGTGAACATTTAATTTGTTCATGTATTAATTAAATCTCAATCCAATTCAATAAAAAATTTACAATCTTAAAGTTATGTTTTGATTCTCTCAAACAAAGATAAAACAATCAATCTTATCTACCAAAGCTCAAAGATACTATTCACTTAGCTATCTACCTATAAAAATGGTGTTTACACATAGTAAAAGTACTCATGTCCATGATGATTATGAAATATTCAACCCTTTTGGTTATGGCCCTTTTTTAGATGAAGACATTTGGTAACAATCCGAACTATCAACATGTGAGAAATAACGTAAAAATTTGAGCTATGAACACATGAGAAAGAAGGTAACAATTCAAACTATGAACACTTAAAATAATTAATAGACAAACTCGAGTCTAGTATGAAAAAATTCCAAATCAATTACTAACCCAATTCATCAAAAGAAGAATTATTGGCTAAAATTGAAGAGTTACAACGCCATCTCAAAAACAATGAAAATCCTAAAATAGGGGAAGAGAACAAATCAACGCATGAAAATGATGTCACCATGGACATTTCTCAAGACAAATCCCCATTTGCATAAAATTGGAGGAGCATGAAATAAAAATTAATGGGACTTTAAAAACATACAAAGTAATTCAATTTTGATGAACTATGTCCTTATCCATTCGATAGGGAGATGGTAAGTGTACATTTCCCTAAATCCTTCAAAATGCCCAAATTTGATAAATAAAAGAGAAAACATGATCTAAGAGAGCATATCAAATAAATTTTCATGGTTTTTCAATAAGTGTCATACAATAATATCTTTCTCTTCTGTCTATTCTCTAAAAGTTTAGGAGGGAAAGCTTTGGAATGGTTCTTACACCTTCTAAAGGGATCAATCACCACATTCGTAGACCTCTCAGAGAAATTTGTCAAATAATTCTCATTCAATCTTGATTATGAATTTACAATGACAGACCTTTGCAACAAAAATCAAAGGAATAATGAAATGCTCACTTCATTTCTTCAATGGTGGTGAGGAATTGCAAATTAATTGCCTCACTCTATATGATGAGATCAAACTAAGTCTCATCCGTTGCACAAAATAACATTATTCCTTCTCTTATAAAGTGGATTTAGAGGTAATTTTAATAACTAGATAGCTCATTTAAGATAAATTTTAGATTATATTTGATGTATCTTATAAAATTCCATCGCAATATGAATTTTTTCATTTCCTAATATTTATTTTAAGTTGGATTGAAATATTGTGTATGACTAGGTCATTTGATCTCTAGAATGTTTTACAACAAGTGCAATAATCACATAGCTAAGAGAGCATGAATAAATAAGAGCGCATGACTCACAAAGAACATAAGACTCACAAAACTAGGAGAACAAGACTCGTAAAATCAACACTAAAATCATTGTAACTAAAATTGCAGACCTATAAATGAGAATATGAGAGAGGTTTTTGTTCCTCTTATTTATAGGAGGAAAAACCTCTCCTTTTTTACACAACAATAATGGTTTTGAAGATATCAACATTTGAAGAAGAATATTTTCAAGCGCAGTACTAGTAGAACCAACACAAGACTTGCTCTAACTAAAATTACAGAACTCCAAATGAGAATATGAGAGATATTTTGTTCCTCTTATTTCTAGGAGTAAAACCTCTCTCCATTTTTACACAACAATAATGGTTTCTAATATATCAAAACTGAAAAAGAATATTTTCAAGAGTAGTGCTAGTAGAACAAACATAAGACTCTCTCTAACAAAAATTGAAAAACTCCAAATGAGAATCTGAGAGAGTTTGTTGTTTCTCTTATTGACGGGAGGAAAAACCTCTCATTTTTTACACAAAAATAATGGTTTCGAAGATATCAACATTTGAAGAAAAATATTTTGAAGTAGAATACTAGTAGAACCAACACAAGACTCGCTCTAAATAAAATTCCTTAACTCCAAATGAGAATCTAAGAGAGGTTTTTGTTCCTCTTATTTCTAGGAGGAAACAAATATCTTCATTTGTACACATCAATAATGGTTTAAAAGATATCGACATTTGAAGAATAAGGTTTTCAAGAATAAGACTTACACAAGCAACATCATATTCACTCTAACAAAATTTGAAGACCTTCAAATGAGAATATGAGAGACATTTTTCTTCCTCTTATTTCTAATAGGAAAAACCTCTCTCCATTTTTACCCAACAATAATAATTGAGGAGATATCTTCATTTAAGTTTCAACAGAATAAGGTTGAAGAAGAGTAAATAAGACAAAAAACATAGGTTCAATAAAGCTGCAATATCTCCCTTATTTCTCACCAAAAATGAGAATTTCAAGATGTTTTGGAAATATTACAATAATGAGCACCAAACCTAGAAAATGTTTGAAAATATTATTCCAATTTAATTCATTTTAACGATCATAAAATCAGAGATGAGAATATGGTGGGATAACTGTCATGTTACAAGATTCACTCATGTAAGAGTAGACTTGGAAAATGGATAGAAGTAGTTAATTGCATGTGGAAGAGGTAGTTAAATATAAAGTTGTAATATTTGATTAATTATCTTCCACATTTATCTCCTTGTCATGTGGAAGAAGTAGTTAAGTGCAAGAGGAAGAGGTGGTTAAATCTAGAGTTGTATTGTTTGATTAAATATATTCCATATTTGTCTCCTTGTCAAGAGCAAGAAGAATTAGTTAAATTTGTAGTTGTAGTGTTTGATTAAATCTCTTCCATATGTGTCTCCTTGTCAAGTGGAAGAAGAAGTAGTTAAATATGGAGTTGTAGTGTTTGAGTAAATTCCTTATACATTTATCTAATAGGTAGGTAGTTCTATAATCTTGGAGTATTGGCCAAGTGATGAATTATAAATGTACTCTCTAAAGAACTCAATGCAAAAATGGTAGAAGTGGATGATTTTTGTAACATCATTTCTGATTAATAAAATACACAATTCAAGTATTTTGGTAGCAACTTATTTTTAGTTTTTTTAACCCACCTCTAAGGGAAAAGAAAGGACACACTCTTACCCAAGGAGGAGGATGGTTTTTTTAAGAATAAAATCATTGTGTTTTTACTTAGATTGTTCAAATCAACATTGTGTTTTTTATTTGTTTTTGTTTTGAAGCTTCACTTTCATTTATTTATTTTATGTAGTTTATTTTAGTTTGTTATATTAGATTCATTTTCAATTATTGAATTTCCTTTGAAGAATTTTCAATTCTCAAGAAAATAATCGTAAGATACTGGTTTCCTTTAGCCCCTTTTGTAGATAGCCTTGGAAACCACTTGATTTTTTACATTATTTAAGATTATATGATGAAGATTGCAATGAATCTCATAACTATACGTGAGAAGTAATTAGTTAGAATCTTCATTCCAAATCTCAATTTAGAGCTATCTTTTCAAATAAAAATGCATTGTTTGATTAACTTTAAAGAAGTAATAGAAAAAGGAAAACAAATTGAGATGGATCCTATTATAAAGGGAATAATCAACACACCTTCAAAAGAACAACCTGATAATCAAAACAACAATAATAATCAAAATAACGATAAATCTAAATTTTTGAATCAAAATTGAAATGTTGTAAATGATGGAATCACTGATTCTCATCGTATCCAAAATTTACAAAATCCAATTCATCAAAAACTGGTAAAATAGAAAATCTATAAAACCTCTAGTCCTTTTTAGAAAATAAACTACTTCATGCGAGGTAAAAAGATGACAATTTATGCATCTTAGAGAAATCCTTTCAAGTTTCCTCTATCAACTTGTATGTGCTAAAATGATAACATACCCATTCACACATCTTTTCAAAGAAGGGAAACCAAAATCCATATAAAGAGAATGAATATTGTGACCACCATAGTATACATGGCCATCCTATAGATCACGTGTAAGACTTTTTCACTATATACATGACTTAATCGAAAATGGGGACATCACAATAGAAGGATAATTTAATAACAATACACCAAATGATAATTTAAAGGTCTTCGGGACCAATTCCCTAAGTATGGAATAAAAACGATGCAAAGAAAAAGGTTAGTCATCACATAATGTCGAGTTTGATTTCATTATTTCTTTGTTACAACATACGCCGAAATGGTATCCATTATCAAATTTAACACTTCTAATTGCACCATAACAATGCAAAAAAATAAATTTTAGGTACCCACTAATAAACAACCTTCCACATCCACAATGTCGTAACAAGTGTCTAACCCTAAGTCCGCTATAAATGCACAATCCTCAAATACAAAATCTTCATATGATTACTATGATATAATCAAAAATTAGAGAAGACCACCACACAAATTTATTTTATGGAATTGCTCGAGACATATCTTACACTTCAAAGCATCCTTACTCATGAACTCCATGCGGCACATGTTCCTAGGACATTTAATTGCCAACAATTTTAGGCCCTCATTGAAAATATATCATCCAATAATCTCATTTTTTCATTTGGTCCTCACGACCTCTTGAACCCTTGTTATCCCGTAAAATTGACAAGGGCAATTTTACCGATAACCATACCGAAAATTTTGTTTCGATCCTTGTTAGGGATCCTTGTGTTCAAACGTTACAAAATCCCTTCCCAGAAATCGGTTTTCGAACTTAGTCTTTTTGGTCTTTTTGGCCGGGCGCATGGAATGACTATGTAACACCAACTTTTGTTGTGCCCCTTTAAAGCCTTTGGCGCATAATCTCATGACAACACAACTTTTGTTACGCCACTTTTTAGTGCACCAAAGGGCGCACATAATCTCATGACAACACAACTTTTGTGTGCCAAAGGTGCGCTTAGTTTCATCTTTGGCAAATGCTTTAGTGCGCCAAAGGGCGCATACTTTCCTATGTCGACAATAATTTTTGTGCGCCCTTTACAAAGTTGGTGGCACATTTATGACTAGCTCACATATATATATGTATTTGTGCGCCCACAAATGTCATTTTCACCGGACTCAAGGCACGTGATTTCTTTTCTCTCGAGCTCCGCCGCCTGCCTGTCGTTTTCAAAGACGTTGTGGACCCGTTTGCAAGATTCTCACTATTTATCCGGGTAAGTGTTCTTGCTCCTCCATGTGATTTCTTTTTCGGTTCTTTGTGCTTGCTGGTTTGATTTTTGAAATGCATGTGTTGAGCTAGCCCTCCCCCCGTGCTGTCTTTCCTTATTTTCCTCCCCCTCTTTCCAGATCTGTTGGTAGAGGATGTTATCCTGAAACAATGGTTTGTAACCCTTCTAGTTTAAACCATTTCATTACCCAAGTAACCTTTCAAAAGAGGAGAAAGAGGATCTGAACCATGTAAAAACCCCTCTGAGGGTGATTAAGTTCACTATTTTCCTTCGGCGCATCTGTCACCCCTGCAACATAACTAAAATCCGCGCCAATGGCGCACCCATCTTGCCTGCTACATCATAAACTTCTGCGCCCTCAAGGCGCGCCTCCTCCATATGCTACAAACACTAGTCTTGTGCCCTCTATGGCGCACCAAGCTTCCTTGTTGCATCACATAAATCCGTGCCTATGGCGCACCCAACATCTGTGCAACATCAGCTTCATTCGCGCTAAGTACAAGGCTTTGAAGGCGCAGTGCATCCCTCCTTACAGTAACATTCATGTTGTGCAAACCCTCCGTGCGCCATGCCATGTTCCCTTTGGCGCATGAAAAATTCTTGTTACACAAACCATACATGCGCCAAAGGGCACGCCAAATCCCAATGCAACATGAAAAATCTATGCGCCTTTGGCGCATCCTGTCTCCGTGCAACACGATGTTTTCATGCGCCCTTTTGTAAAATGCACCCTGCAGTTTTCATGCGCCATGCGCCTTTGGCGCTAGTTTAACCCTTGCAACACCCTTTCCCTATGTGCCTTACCTATTTAGCCCTGTAAGCTGCAGTTTTCATGCGCCATGCACCCTGAGCCTCAAAATAACTAACTCTTTCTTCTTTTAACACTTCAATGGAAAATCAAATGACTGATACAACCTTTTTGGATTGGGTCTCACTTCTTCTTCATGCAGATCAACAAATAAACTTGGAAGAACATATGTCAACATCCAGCAAGAGGCCTACCAAATCCAAGGGAAAGGCCAAACTTACAGAAGAAGAGATGAAATATAAATATCAGAGGGTCAGAATGCCCGAGTCCCAGGCCGAGTGTAGCCTGGACGTTAGAGACTCAGAATTGGGGCATATTGATATGGAGGAATTCTGGGCCAGAACTCAGAAAGTCACAAGGAGTCCATGGATGGACAAACTGATAGGCAGTGCCCTGCACTTCACGGTGGAATCCCAGTCAGCGCCGTCAACAATGAATTCTTGATGGTGATTGCCCAATGTTACAACAAAGACACAAGGTGTGTCGTAAACAGCAAGGGCGAGGTAGTCATTGACCTCACTACCCGTCACTTTGAGATAATACTCGGCATACCTCACCACCGGCATTTTGTGGCCGTCAGTCAAGCAGATTACATTAAGGCCTGGGATGACAATGCAGATCAGTGTATGCAACTAATGAATGAGGTTTACTTGAAAAACAAAAAGGTAGTAACCCGGTGGCCCCAAATCATCCACCACAGCGATTTCTCAAAGGAGCTCGCTATTACCATTACGTTCGGCGGGGTCTTGTGCTTTCGACACCTATTATTTCCATAAATGGATGCTACGGTACTTAGAGACCATGAACAAAAATATGCCTGATCAGCGCTTTTGTTGGGGAGAAATTATAAGCAAAGACAATCTCTCGAGCATTCTACAACACCAAAGACAACGGGACATTCCATCTGAACTCCTACATGGTCTACACTGCAGCATCAGAGAGGGATTATCCAGGCTTGACGCGGAGTGGAGTTTGGCCTCAGGTCAAGATATACGAGTACTACCCGGAATTGAGGCTGGAGAATAGCATCTCCCAATTTACAAAAATTAACGATGTGTTTTTCTATCACATCATCTACCTATTGAGGCTGAATATGACTTATGGTCGCACGACCAAAAGCATAGTAGCAGCCACTGAGAAATGGGGGGCCCTGTTCACCCAGTTTCCCACATTCACCTATCTAAGGGCTGCCAACTTTTTAGGAGAGCCAACCAGGCTACCGAGGTATGCTGGACCTAAACTGATTCTGCTGGAGCTGTCAAGGCAGCTGATCACATACCACGAGAAATGCCTGAAAAGAAAGAAGGGTGGAACTCCTTTCCCCCTCATAGTGGGCCGATATACATGCTCTACCCACCACAAGGTGAAGGAAATGTTCGCAGAGCTGGAGCTGCTCAATTTAAGACATGATTTCCCAGCCAGGCCTACCTTCGACCCAAGGAGCTGTCTGCCAAGGGTGAAACTTGATCCAATCCATGTCCCTCAGATCGAGGACATTTACATTGACGTCATCCATGAGGTGGAGCTCAGGAGAAAGGATCATTCTCGCCTAGCATTGGCAGAAATCATCCAATACGGGATAGCCATTGTCCCCAAAGGCTTCCAAACTATGGAAGATGAAATAGACAAGGTATATACTGACACAGATGGGGACAATTGGCCCTTTCCACCATTGATAGAACTAAGGCCCCTCAGACAATTGAGGAGAGGGTCAAGGAGACTCTGCGTAGGACAGAGCATTGGTGTCGTATGAACGGACTAATCTACCTTGGGGTTGATTTCACAACCTCCCCATTGGGCAATGCACCTCCACGATCCAAAAAGCAGCCTAAAGGCAAGGGCAAAGGCGTAGAAGGTGAATCCAGCACCATTCAGGAAGAAGCCCCTGAGAGTCCTCCTTCCGCGGCACCCGAGCAGGTAATAACTCTGGTCACACCAGAGAAAGAAGCAGAAGAGGATATTCCCATTGGCCCATCCACTCAGGATGTCGGCATTGCTACAACAACTGAGGTCCCTTCTATCCTTTCTTCTTCTCTTCCTTCCCCTCCTCGAGTGACTCAAGTGACCATCCCTTTGGTCGTGTCTTCTGTCCCTTCTTCTACTGTTTCCCCCGCTTCTTCGTCTATCTTCTCTTCCCTCGCTGATCTATCCTCCTCCATTTCTTCCCTTATCTCCGAGCTCCCTTCCCTTCCTATGTCTTCCGCAGCTACAGTTTCCCTTCCTTCCGTGGGCACTTCTTCGGCTATTCTCTCAATGCCGCCGCCACGTGTCTCCACCTTTTTCCCCTCTACTACTGCAGCTGCCCCCTCCTCTATTTCCGGTCCTTCTACCATGGGTCCAGCTTGGATCTCTCAGCAGCTAAGTCAGCAAAAGAGGAAAGTTCCCATCACTCTGATGGACTTTTCCGTGATCCCATCTAAGGGGGTGAAGAAGCAGAAGCCTGTCACGCGCTTCTCTCAAAGTGCTTCAGGAGAGAGAGTTATGGAAATCGCATACCCCAATCCCCTCAAAGAGAAAAAGGATCTGTCTCGACAGATTTTACTGTGACCCAAGTCACAATGGGGACATCTTCCGAAAGTCTTCAGGGGGAGGCTCTTTCTGCAGTTGACGCCCTCTGCAAGAAGCTTAAAGAGATAAAGGAAGAGAAAAGGCAACTAAAGGAGCAAAACAAATATCTACTCCAAGCCTTACAGAAGATGGGTAGTGCACCTCCCACAACTACCGCCGAGACTTCTGAGCTTCTCAGCCAGGAGAAAATTAATGAGTATGCCAAGATCGGTGAGCAGGGTATGGCCGTTTCCGCTTGGAGGAGCCAAATCCTCAAAGACAGTGAAAAAGTGATCACCGAGTTCTCCGACTTGTACCTGAACATCAGTAAGGTGAATAAAGAGCTCCAAGCGTTAGCAGGGCCCATATCAGAAGAGCTGGAACATGCCAGATTGCAGCACGAGACCTTCCAACAAATGTTTGACTGTTCAGTCGAAGATCTGGTCAAGTTCGGTGTTTTCGGCCATCCAAGGGCCCTCAACAAAATCATGTCCACTCTGGACTACCGGGTGGATCAGCTAGAATTTATTCTAGAAAAGATTGATAAAGTCAAGGAAGAAGCCCTGGATGCGATGCACCAAATGGAATGGATTGTTCTTAATATGTTGCCAGGGTTACTTACTCCTTCCTTCACTTTAAGGAAAGCTGATGAAACCACCCGGATCTTCAAGGAGATCACTTCTCAAGGAACGGGGCCAGAGGTCACATTTGACACAGAGTCTATCAACAACCTGCTGGCCTGTAGGGACTTCATCGGGTTCCTCATTGAGGTAGAAAAGGACTATTCCAAACTCCCAGAGAAGCTCATAGATGAGCGGGAGACTTGTGAGGCGATTAGTGAGCGGCACAAGGATCCTTCCCAGGATCAACTAGGGCCAATAATCAACAAGTTCATGGAATACCACTCTCAGTTCCATATCTCGTCACCTGAGCAGCAACAAAAGCCGTCCACCCCCTTTCGGCCGCAGGATGACGATGATGAGTAGTCTTCTTCTTCTTCTTCTTCTTCTTCTTCCTTTTCTCTTCTTTGTCTTTCTTTTGGAAATATCTGAAGTGTGTTGACATGAATGATGACATCATCCATGTTGCACCATGGGATAATGTCATCCATCAAGTTGTAAAAGTCAACATGACTTTTAGATATTTTGTAAATATCTTTGTAAATAGTTGTTGGCTCCTTTTTGGCCTTCTTTTCTTTCCTTCTTCTATATATACCCCAATACTTGTTGTATTGTGGGATGGATGAATATCTTTCAAATGAAAAATAGAAATGAAGAAAAAGACTTTGAGCTTTCTTAATGAAGAAACTTGAGAATACAAATATTGAGACTTTGTCTTTGAATAGCTGTGTTATGCATCAGACCTTTCTTATGTTAGATCTGTATGTGTTTATTCTGTTAGATTCATATCTACTTTTTTGTCATTTATTCATCATCAGTATTGCTTTGTTTGTTTATGCAAGTAGGTTTGGCTCTGTTTACTACCAATCCCAAAACATAAATCTTCTGACCTTTCTGCTTTGGAATTCATTTCTTTTCTTCCTTCGGACCTGCTCTTTCTTCATCCCCTCTTCCTTTCCTTTCTTTTCGCAGTCGGAAACACACCTACTGGGATGAGATCCCAAACCCCCGAAGGTAGAATCTATGAGACTTGCATAGATTCCTGCTAGTAGAATAGCAATAAACCAGTTTCGCTTTGCTGACTCAAAGAGGGGCTATGCCCTGCACACTGTTGGCTCGTCTATCCATAGATCTGTCCAAATGAAAGATTTTCAGACTAACAACCCTAACATTACTAATAATAATTCCTTATAGGTAGAATTATTCGACACTCATCATAAAATCAAACATGTGTTTGTAGACAATGGATTTGTATTGAATATATTCTTGATGAAATTATCATGCAATGTCTATGGTATACCGAGGAAATTCTAGGCACTAACATCATTACTATTCCAATTCATGGTTAATATCTCTTTAAATATTAAATTTGGACCCCAAACTCTAGAAATATTTTTTCATGTTGTGGATGTGGAAACCTCCTATAATATCCTCCTAGGCCAATTGTAGATTCACACCATGTAAGCCATTCCTTCTACATACCATCAATGCATCAAAATCCCCTACGAAGGAAAAAAATAATGTTGTGTACATATGTTAAACCTTTTGAGTATTAAAAACTATTAGAAGGTAGGTGTTTTTGTGCAAATCAGAACAAGGAAATTGACAATTTCCGAGCATGACAACTATATCCCTATACCGAAATTTTCATTTTTATCATTCCTGTGCACCCCAAGTCAAATCCTTTAGTCTGGTCACCCCTATTTGGTGTAAAATTTATCCCCTATGTGATTAAGGAAATTCTATCCATTCCCCCTATGTGATTTTAGGGAGTTCTAAAAAGACACTATCTTCTGGCAGTATAGGGAAGGGTTATTGCTAGCCTTCCCAAGACTAAATTCAACTCCTTGGAGAAGAACGAAAGGGAAAAATTCAACATGGAGATGAAATTAAGACCTTAGAACATAATGGAAATGATTTTTTTAAGGTTTGGGAATTTTTCAAGACTTGGAGCGATTCGAGTAAAAACAAGGTTCACAAGCCTAGGCGGTACACAGGCCTAAAACAGCTATTGGGCTTCGAAGAAGATTACGGGAGCTCCAGATGGAATTAGAAGAAAAATAAAATATCTATAGAAAGAGGATTCTAATACCTACATGGTGGTGAAATAATATTTTTCACAACACTTTTGAGTATTAGGTCTATAGGAAGTTTTCTCAGGCATAGGTGGAGTACAAAATAAAAATCAGATTTTTAGGGATACAATAGAATAATAAAGACATGAAAAAAACAAAATTGGATTTATAATGATATTTACAGTTAGGATCATATAAAATTTTTCCAAAAAATTCCATCGGGAGCTCAAGTTATCACTATTACAAGTTCAAGACTTAGCCAAATTTTGGGAGGACACGTGTCAGCACCAGGAGCCTGGCGGGATTTTGTGTCCCTCACGTCCCCCAAGGTCAGGGACATCAAGGTTGGAAAATTGCACCTAGCCCCCTTGAATCCCTCTCATCCCTCATATGACCTCTTGGACCCTCATGTGACCTCTAGACTTGACAGTTCAACCCCGGTGTATTTTTGGAGCATCCATTCCCTACCGTTGGATCGGGCGCCACGTGTGAGCTCCTTGACCACCATGGATCTTTATGTCCCTTATGCACCTAATGTGGGGGACATCAGACCTTAAAAAATGTTCCCATCCCCTATAGGGAGTCTCCTGGACACCCATGTGACTGCCTTTTAACTCCTAGTGCTTTAAAAAAACTTTTTCCTCCATTCCCGCCGTTGGATTAAATGCCACATGTCGTCATCTTTCTCATTGTGGAAATTGATGTCTCTCATGTCCCTCAGGTTAGGGAAATCAAACATGAAAAAATTCTCACAAATCAAACATAAAAATTTGAAAAATATTCTAATCTGTTATGCTTCTTGTTGTTTCTAGCTGCATTTCCATTACCAAAAGAAAGTTGCAGAGAACACAAGTCCACCACTCCACCATTGCAAGAAACTCATATCAGATCAGAAAAGGAACTGAAATAAATTTTCCATGGAGATACGCATGTCTCAAAAGGAATTTTCATCAATCTAAGAAGGAGAAATGAAGAACAAGAGAAGAAGAACAATGGAAATCCCCATAGCCATGAAAACGAAGATTCGAACATATCTTGCAAACCACTCGGATTGACGAACTATTTGTTGCTGAGTTTTAATATCTTGAAGGCCATTAAAAATCATATTCAAACCTCCAATTTTCATCAAGGATTTCTCACAGCAAAGAAACCCTCTTTCCGGCTCTACGAAGGAAAAAGCTTGATTTCCCGTCAAACCGATTGTTGGATTGAAGTAAGATCACACGTGAAGCACTAGAAGAAAAATCCCACATAAAAAATATAAATTTATTTGTAAATATAGGAGAAAACCAAACCTACAATTTTGAGGTCCATTAATGGCTTCCGTGCACCCGGAAGCACCGCCAAGTCGAAAATTAAAACTTTAAAATCTCTTGGATTATTAAGCGAGTGGGCTTGAAATTTCAGACGGATGATATTTGGCAAAAAACTAAATCAAAATAATTCATTCAATGTCAATCCAACTCCCAGAGTCTAACTTTCTAAAAAAATAGGTCTACTACATAAGAACTGTTATTTCAGGAAATTCATCAACAAAAGAACATGCGAAGGAGATGAAGACATTGGAGGTGTACTATAGCTAAGAATTCACCAAAATAGAAATTTTTGGCACTTACTAAAAATAGTAAGTGGGCCATTGAGCACCTGCTAAAAATAGAAATTTGATCCAAAGGAGTCAGGAATGCAAGGAGAATGGGGAATCAAGGTCACAACACTCAACAAAGGATTGAGGGAGTTACTTTTTCACACTTAATAAAAATAGTAAGTTACACTCAAAGAGAAGTTTTGGCACAATGGGATGTACAAGGATAATCATTCAGGGGACATGATTGTTCAGGAGCATCCTAGCCATTTTTCACAGGGAATTCAAGATCCACCTTAGTTCATTCAACTTAGCGAGCATTTGTGAGCTAATTTGGAGGAGTTTCATAGTGTGCAAGGAGTTAAAAGAGTCAGAGTTTCACTGCATTTGGAGCTTTCCATAACCAACAATCAACGAAATTCATCAGATGACATCTTTGCTTCTTCTTCTCTCTCTCTTTCTCTCCCCTATTCCCCTAACTTTCTCGCACTTTCAAATGTTCTAATTCTTCATTGGAGTTTGCACTTTTGATATGCCTTTAAGTCACTTAAAAGTGACTTTAGAAACATAATGTAAATTAAGTCACCTCACTATTATAAAAGGGACTTAAATATTTAAAGTGGAATATGAACAATTTTAGGTCATATTAAGGCATATGGAGGGTCATGAGGAAGACGCTAAGTCACCTCTCATTCTATAAATTGTAGCACCATTCCCATTGCAAATGGTAGGCAATTGATCTTGTAGAATCAAGAGTGCATTGTACCTAGAACAAGAAAAGGAGATAGCCATTTTGTTCTATTTCCCCTTTTCTAAATCTCCTCCATTCCCACATTATGTACAAGTTTTATTTGAGCAATCAATACAAGAAGAAGGAGTTTCTAGCTTTCTTTGACTAAGGGGTTTTTGATACTTGGTGGTCAAAGTGAATTCTATTTGGTCTTGTTTCTATTCACAGAGTTTTTTCTTCTGATAAATACACGTGTTGAAGTTTCTAACTAGTGTGTGTGTAGGAATCTGATTTTCTACCTACAACATTAGTTCTCCTACCTCTTTTCTCACTCCCCTTTCCCGCTCTACAGACGAAGACTTCCCTAGCAAGAGATTACTATCTTTTCTGCGGGGTCATTTGAGTGCCCCTATTGGATCCTCAATCGAAAGACCACCACAGAAATCCACTTTCTCGTGCATGCACATACGGTAGCTGCACCGGTTAAGTAGAGGGACTTAGATTCCCATAACGTTGGAAAGAAATCCAAAAGTTATTCCACCCAAATTTTTTTCTCGCCAACATTTTTGGAACCACCGTGGTGTAGATTCAGTAGCATCTACACCCAAAATACAACCGCAAGGTCTCAAAATACAAAAAAATAAATATATATATATATATATATATTGAAAAAAAAAAAAAAAAGGGAGTTCATAAAAGTTTGTTTTGAAAGATACTTGTTGATTTCTGCACATGAATTTTCACATTCCATAGTGCCCTTTCATGTTCCGACTGTAGAAGTTTTCAAAATTTGGCTGAAAGAAGATACACCAGGTTGAGTAGGTCAAGAGGTGTTGCTGATTCCAATTTTGAAGCTTTAAAAAATTAGTGAGAATTAATTAGAGATAATCCATACTTCTTCTCTCAATCATCCTCTCCATCTGGCACTTTGATTAGTTCACCTGGAAATCCTATCCAAACTCCTATTGATACTCCCCTTCAAATTCTCCCATTTTTCAACCACCATTGAGCTTTGAGCTCCCAGAAGAAGAAGAATTTGAAGAAGGATTTGCTGAAGCAAGAGCTGAAATAGAAGAAGAAGAAACAATGGCAGATGAAGAAGAAATACCTAAACCCATTGTTCCATGTAGAAGGAATACAAGCCCGCTTGGTCTTGAACCTCCTCTTCATGATCTACCAATGGGTTCTGAAAGAAGTTTCCAAAGTTCAAAGGTGACACCACACAACATCCTGAAGAACACATTGCTGATTTCAAGACATCGTGTGGAATTCTTGGTGTCTAGCATGAAGATGTTGCTATAAGATTGTTCATGGAGTCCCTCCAAGAAAAAGTAGCAAAATGGTTCTACCTCCTACCTTCCTGATCCATCACTGGTTGGGATGACATCAAGGTTGCCTTTGAGGAAATATTTAAATCAACTAAATATTTTCAATACCCCTTGGTGCAGTTGGCTCAAATTAGGAAAGGATAAATTGAAACGATGAGAGACTTTGTGGCTCATTTCGAATGGTTGCTTCGCAAGATACCAGAAGAAGATTCACCCTCTCAGAATAATATCAAAAGATTCTTCATAAATTCTCAATCACCAGGAGGTAGGCTTTCTCCTATGAAGAGTTCAACCAAGGAACATTGTAGAAGCACAAAGGAGGGCCATTGAACTGGATGACAATCTTATCCTCTCTGGAAAGATCAAGAATCCATCAAAGGGGAAGGCCCAACATCTTGGAGATGAGAGAACCAATCCATTGCTACAAAATTTGGTGAATGAAATGGCCTCTTTGAAGAGGGAATTATTTGAACGAGTTTCTTCTCAAAGAAGCAACAGAAATCAGATTGCAGGAGCACCCCAAAGGCTCACCTTGGAGGCCCCACCCATGAACATAAATTATAGATTTCAAGAAGATGAAGAAGAGCTTGAACAAGAAAGTGAAGGTGGCAGTTTCCTAGAAAGTGATGAGTTTGAGAATGATGCAAAAATCAGATTTTGTGAGTATTCTAGAGGTTATGAAGAAGATGAAGAAGATGCACCTAGTTTCTCATGTGTGATATTCACTCATTCTCAGTCCGAGAAAAGAGCATCTCCCTCAATTTCTGAAAAAGAAAAGAAGGTTGTTGATCCTCCTATGGTGACTCTGAAAAATAAAATAATCAGTCAAGGATCCCCACTTTCACCTTCCATGAAGTTTGCATTGTTGGATCTTGATCCCATAGTAAGTAAGAAGACTCCGAAATCCCAAGTAACTCTTCCAATGTCTCTTCCATTTCTAAACCCAAATCTGCTCCTACAAAATATAATTCCTTGAAAGCTCCTAGTGTGCCATTCAAAATACCATCCATTCCTCAAACATCAAATCCTACTCCTAAGCCTATCCAGACTCCAAAATAAGTCCCTTCACTCCCCTTTTCCACATCTGCTCCCTTTGACTTCATAGAATATGCAAACAAGGCCAAAGTGTAGATTATTGAAACTGAATATTTGTATACTCATCCTGAACAATTTGAGAGGTTCGTCGATATATCAGGAGTGGTAGTCTAACACCCAATGTTGTAACATCTAGTTCCAAAGGCATGCTACCAAAATCACCTACACCTCCCTCACAGAACATGATTTCTCTGAGTGCATCAAATACTAATAAAGTTGAACCTTTCTACATCTCCCTTCTTGTTGGAGAATATGTACTGAATAATTACATAATAGATTCTAGTGCTTCAAAACATGTGATGCCTTTGAAGGTCACCAAGGATATTAAACTTACAATGACTCCACTTAGTGGCTCTTGTTACTCTTTGGAATTAAAAAGGCATCACTTGTAGGGAAGGTCAAAGATGAATAGGTATCTCTCACTAAATTTTTGGACAAGAAAATTTCAGAAATGATTTTGGTAGCTGATGTCCCAGCCTCATTCGAAATGTTATTGAGTAGAAGTTTCTGCCGAGACTGGGAGGGAAAATTTAGATGAATTGGTCATCCACAACCATACCAGTGAAGGGAGACATGGAGAAATTGCTTCTTGAGAAGAAAATGAGGTACACTGTATGAAAGTTTGGAAGCCTGGAAGCTAACATCTTGTATCAAGGTAGCAGGCTAGATGAATCACTTTGTGGCAACCAAGGAGGAAGAGGATATCCCCATCTTGATAGGCCTAGACATGCCTTCCCAAAGAGATTTGGATTTTGAAGAAGCATTGAGGAAATTTGAGTTACAAGAGGATAGCCCCAAATCACTAGATGATGCAGACCACGAGGAAGAGGAGATGGTTCTTGATGATTTTCAAGAAGAAAAATCAGTTTATATGATTTTACAAGATGAGGAGTTATTCTCATTCCCATTTGGGGATGAGGATGATCTCAGTCAAGCCATCTATGGAGAGACAAAATCAGCTTGTGATGAGAACGTGAAAGGTTTGAAAGAAATTTTTATACAAGAAATGCTTAGAGTTGCAGAAGAAACTGAATATCCTGAGCTCATTCTCGAGCTCCTGATGCAAGCCACAAATCTACAAGACAAGCATGAAGCTGATTTGGAAGCCTTAACTAATGTGAAGGTTAGCCATATTGAAAATTATGATGCCACTCTTGAGCTAATGGTTGATGGATGCAATGAAGAAATCGAGGTGTTTTCTTTCCCATTCAAAGAGGAAGAACCTTTCCATGATGAAGAAATTAAAGCAAGGAGTTTTGAGACCTCTAAAGATGAAACTCTTTTCGATGAAGGATCGGTAGAGTGCAGTGATTCCCAAGATGATGAGGTAATCCCTCCAGATAGTTTATTTGAGTTGCAAGATAAAGATTCTTCAAAGGCATACAAAGAGGAACTACAGGAAATGATGAAACATTACTCCGTGTAAGAAATCTTGGATGCAGTAGAAGTTGTAGAAGATCCCAAGCTGATTCTTGATCTCTTCATTAGTGTCATGGACATACAAGACAAGTATGAGTTTGCATTCAATCCTTCCATTAGTACTCAAGAACCTCATAGTGGAGTGAAGTAAAATGATGGATCAAAGGTTTCTCATAAAGAAGAGGTAAATGAGCATAGACCCGTGAAAGAAATTAACTCGAGAATATCAAAGTAATTCAAACAAAAATAAGCATTTGGGCGGTGATGAGATGCTCGATGGAGAATCGGCTATATGGATAAACATGGAAGGAAACTGGCATGATGAAACCAATTTCAAAGAGCATGAAGGCAGTGGAATTTCCAAGCAAGGACTTGAGCATCAAGAAGCTCATATGGAATCACTCCTAAAAAGTAAAAGGACAATTGTGAAAGCACATGGATTTCATAAGCAGTTGAGGAAGGGAGGCTACTTTTTGGAACCCGTCAACGGCTTCACAAAACATCATCATTCATTGTTACCTCTTCAAGGGTAAATTTTGAGAAATGAAAAGTGTTTCAATGAAAGCGGGTTGTCCCCCACCTTGTACCATAGGTGATTGATAGGTGTGTTTCCCTTCCTCTTGTGTGTCATGTGTTTCCTTTCTTTTGTTTTGTGTGTGTGTTTCCTTCTAATATTCCTTTCTAGAAATTGATGTCCCTTATGTCCCTGAGGTTAGGGACATCAAACATGAAAAAATTCTCCCAAATCTAACTCAAAAATTTGAAAAATATTGTAACTGTTAGCTGCTTCTTGTTGTTTCTAGCTGGTTTTCCATTACCAAAAGAAAGTTGCAGAGAACACAAGTCCACCACTCCCCCATTGCAAGAAACTCATATCAGATTAGAAAAGGAACTGAAATAAATTTTCCATGGAGATACGCATGTTCAGAAGGAATTTTCATCAATCTAAGAAGGAGAAATGAAGAACAAAGAAGAAGAACAATGAAAATCCCCATAGCCATGAAAACGAAGATTCGAACATATCTTGCCAACCGCTTGGATTGACGAATGCTGTTTGTTGCCGAGTTTTAATATCTTGAAGGCCATTAAAAAATCATATTCAAGCTCTCCAATTTTCATCAAGGATTACTCCAACAAAGAAACCCTCTTCTCGGCTCTACGAAGGAAAAAGCTTGATTTCTCATCAAATCGATTACAAGATTGAAGTAAGATCACACGTGAAGCACTAGAAGAAAAATCCCACATAAAAATATAAATTTGTTTGAAAATATAGGAGAAAACTAGACCTACAATTTTGAGGTCCATTAATGGCTATCGTACCAGGAAGCTAACCGCTAAGTCTCGAAAATTAAAACTTTAAAATCTCTTGGATTATTAAGCGAGCGGGCGGAAATTTCAGAGGGATGATATTTGGCATAAACCTAAATCAAAATAATTCATTCAATGTCAATCCAACTCCCGAGTCCAAATTTCTAAAAAATTAGGTCTACTACATAAGAACTGTTATTTCAGAAATTCATCAACAAAAGAACCTGCGAAGGAGATGAAGACATTGGAGGTGTACTATAGCTAAGAATTCACCAAAATAGAAAATTTTGGCACTTACTAAAAATAGTAAGTGGGCCATTGAGCACCTGCTAAAAATAGAAATTTGATCCAAAGGAGTCGGGAAGCAAGGAGAATGGGGAATCAAGGTCACAACACTCAACAAAGGATTGAGGGAGTTACTTTTTCACACTTACTAAAAACAGATAAGTTACACTCAAAGAGAAGTTTTGGCACAATGGGATGTACAAGGATAATCATTCAGGGGGACATGATTTTTCAGGAGCATCCTAGCCATTTTTCACAAGGAATTCAAGATCCACCTTAGTTCATTCAACTTAGCGAGCATTTGTGAGCTAATTTGGAGGAGTTTCATAGTGTGCAAGGAGTTCAAAGATTCAGAGTTTCACTGCATTTGGAGCTTTCCATCAATGAGGATCAACGAAATTCATCGGATGACATCTCCTCTTCTTCTTCTCTCTCTCTTTCTCTCTCCTCTTCCCCCAACTTTCTCTCACTTTCAAATGTTCTAATTCTTCATTGGAGTTTGCACTTTTTGATATGCCTTTAAGTCACTTAAAAGTGACTTTAGAAACATAATGTAAATTAAGTCACCTTGCTATTATAAAAGGGACTTAAATATTTAAAGTGGAATATGAACAATTTTAAGTCATATTAAGGCATATGGAGGGTCATGAGGAAGACGCTAAGTCACCTCTCATTCTATAAATTGTAGCACCATTCCCATTGCAAAGGGTTGGCAATTGATCTTGTAGACTCAAGAGTGCATTGTACCTAGAGAAAGAAAAGGAGATAGCCATTTTCTTCTATTTCCCCCTTTTCTAAATCTCCTCCATTCCCACATTATGTACAAGTTTTATTTGAGCAATCAATACAATAAGAAGGAGTTTCTAGCTTTCTTTGACTAAGGGGTTTCTTGATACTTGGTGGTCAGTGAATTCTATTTGGTCTTGTTTCTATTCACAGAGTTTTTTCTTCTGATAAATACACGTGTTGAAGTTTCTAACTAGTGTGTGTGTAGGAATCTGATTTTCTACCTACAACATTAGTTCTCCTACCTCTTTTCTCACTCCCCTTTCCCGCTCTACGCAGACGAAGACTTCCCTAGCAAGAGATTACTATCTTTTCTGCGGGGTCATTTGAGTGCCCCTATTGGATCCTCAATCGAAAGACCACCACAGTAAATCCACTTTCGTGCATGCACATACGGTAGCTGCACCGGTTAAGTAGAGGGACTTAGATTCCCATAACGTTGGAAAGAAATCCAAAAGTTTTTCCACCCAAATTTTTTTCTCGCCAACAGTTTTTGGCAACCACTGTGGTGTAGATTCAGTAGCATCTACACCCAAAATACAACCGCAAGGTCTAAAAATAATTTTTGTGTGAATTGGGTTTGTTTTTACTTCCTAGATTTAGTTTTTCTTTAGACCAATTACGAGTATTTTGTTATCATATTTTTCATTTATAGTTATGGTGCATACATTTACTATGTATATTGGGTTTGTTTCTCTTTTTATCTTTGTGTGTGTGTGTGTGTTTTATGCACATAATGGATTAAACATCATGATTATTTCATAATCATGGCACTAACTCTTTTTGTGCAACAGAAAAATAAGGTTGCTATAAATTTTACTATTTGAATGGAAAATCGTGCTATGTTAAAAATATCTCCAATCATCCCTATAATCCCACTTGAACCATCTATATTTTTCCTTCCTCTTATCAATCGGATGTCCACCAATTTATTTCATCACCCATCCAATTGAGATGGAGATACCTTAGCATCCATACTCGATAAAGAATCCAATTCCTTCACTAGGAAAATCAAGTAGGTCCACTTTGCATTTCCCTATCATCCACTCATTGATCTACATGTGTCTATTATCTTTAAAATGTTATTACTTCGTAATAACACTTTAAAGAGGGAAAATTTAGAAAACCTAAAAATACATACCTATTCTTAGTCATCCCTATTACTTATGCAATGTGTAAAATCAATTCTAGAATGCATTCTAGACCACTACCCTCTTACATTCCATTAGAATTCACCCACATCCCTTTAGAATTAATTTAATTAATTCTATCATGCTTAAAGCATACACTCACACCCCTTAGCTAATTTAATTATCTATTTAAATAAATAAATAGCTAATTATTGACTCACCCTCCACTCATCTTCACTTCACCATCCAACTCATTTTAGTTCAACAAGCTCACTCCACTCAAGTACTAGAACCCTACAAGAGTGGAAGAAAAACATTCACATATAATTTCTTTTTGAATAAAATCAAAATAAAAATAAATATTTATTTCCCCTTAAATTATTATTCAAGCCATCTAACTACAAAAACAAATCAACTTGCTAATTTAGTAAATGCATTCATTTACCTGCAATGTATTCAAACCTTGATCCACAATCCATGGCCTCTCCTTCAAATATAAATACGATGCTCTCTCCTTCATAATTCATCCTTTGGAAGATTTAACAATTTACAACAATACTCTGCTCAATTGCCACTATAATTTTCATATCGAAAGGTTGTCCATTTGATCATCCATTACTCATATCATCCTTCTTCCATTTGGAACCAGGTTTAGAGCATCCAAAACCAAATCATACAAAGAGATCCAACAAGTGTGGTACTCCATTCCACACTCTATTGATCTCATCCAAGGTTGCAAGAGAACTTGAAGGAAGGATTTCATTTTGTTTTCATTACTTATTTATTTCATTTGTTTTAATTTTAATTGTATATAGTAGGAAAACATTTTATGATTGACTCAGGTGCTAGCACCTCTATAATGCCTAAGAAAATTGTTTATATTCTAAGCCTTAGGTGTGATTCAGTTTCTAAAGGTGTCCTAAAATTGAGGGCTCAATTGTCAATATTTTAAGATTGATCAAATATATTGAGTTAACCATTCATGCATGTCCAAGTCTAACCATAATTCAAGGTGTTTTAGTTATTTATATACCTCCTTTGTTTTCCATTTTTCTATCAAGATATTTCACAACTAAGGTTGGTTATTTTTCCTTAGATTGGTCTCACATGCTCCTAAGAACTAGATATGGTACTAGGTTTACCCTCAAAGTTGAACCAGTCTTTTCCTATCATGTTGAGTCTTATGACTCTACTCCTATCCAATCTAATTTCATGATACATGAAGATGAAGAGTCTGAATCAATTTCAATACAACAATGCACTTGTCCTAGTTTGGTCCTTGATATTCTATTAGATGAATGGGAAAAAGAACATTATGATTTTGAACCTTATGACACAACTATGGAAACTATTCTAGGCACCTACTACATTCATGAAGAAGATTTCACTACTCCCATGTTGTAAAAGAAGACAAATAATCTTCTAGATTATGGAAAATGTTCTTTGATGGTTCTAGAAGTAGAAATGGAGTTGGGGAAATTATAGTTATGGTATCTCCAATGGATGAGAAATTATTCTTTTCTCATAGGATATAATTCACATGTTTAAACAATGTAGCAAAATACAAGGCATCGGTTCATGGTCTTCTCATTGTGGAAAAGAGAAAAATCAAGGCATTAAAGATGATTGGTAATATATAATTGGCCATCAACTAAGTCAAAATGAATTTTTTGTCAATAATAAGATTTTGAAAGCTTATATACAGTGAGTATGGGATATTTTGGAAGGTTTTGATGTTGTCAAATTTCAAGTGGTGCCAAGGAAGTTGAATAAAGAAGTAGAAAAATATCGGTTGTTGGATCACAGTTCTCTCCAACTGAAGCTCTCATCCAAGGAAATGAATAATATGTTAAGATGATTATAAGACCATAAATTCTAAATAATGAATTCATATTACCATAAATTACTCCTCTTGGGTGGATAATTTGGTCCCAGTTACGAATAAAAATGGAGAAATCAGGATATGCATGGATTTTAGGGACTTGAACAAGGCCTCATTAAAGGATCATTATCCTCTGCAATATTTGGAAAAAAATTTATCAATCAAATCATAGTTAGAGAAAAGGATAAAAATAAGACCACATTCACAACCAAGTGGGGAACACATGCATATGAGAAAATGCCATTTAGTTTGTCAAATACGGGTGCCACATTTTAAAGAGAAATGCAATCGCCCTCTTGGTTTAAGATGGAATAGGCCCCAAATTTTTAGTCAAAGGAATAATAAAGTCTTAAAAATTGTTCTATTGATCTCACCAAGTTTTTTTGAGTCAAAATAATATAAGGTTTTACCCTAAAACACTTTCCCAAGCTCCCAAGGAATAATTCTCACTCCCGATGTCCGATTTGGATGTGGTAAGTTAAAAATAAATTTCCAGAAGTGGAAAGTCACACTTTTTCACCTCAACTATCCCAAATGTCCCAAATTGGATGAAGGGGACACAAAATTGATACCTCTTTTTAAATAAAATCTTTCATCACTTACAACTTGTAATTATGCCCATAGGTTGCATGCTTCCACTCAGCCACTTGTTTGTAATTATATGCCCATACTGCATGGTTGTAATTATATGCCCATATGATTCCTCACCCTTAGGTCACACATTTTGCCTCCTTCTATATCAAATATCCCTAAGGGGATAAGGGAGATAAAGGGGACACAAAAGTGTGACCCCTATCTTCCCTTTTATCTTGTGGTCACCATGGGACCTCATTCATTTCCCCCAAAACTCAATTTTAAGCCCTCAACTCTCACTCTCTTCTCTCTCATTCACCCAAGTTACACTTTTATATCCCAATTGTCCAAAATTTCCCTAAGGGGACAAGAAATTCTGAAATCACCCCTTATGGGAAAAATTTTCTAACTCCTTCAAGTTGTCGGGGTCTCAAACAGTCATAAAACACATGAAAATTCCATCAACTCTTCATCTCTTTAAAACTTGTGATTTTTCAAGAAAATTGTTATGATTTCCCTTCCAAAATACATTAATGCTCATACATACTACAAAAAAAATATTTATCGATTCTATGGAGACTCAACGGGAGAAAAACCTTGAAAATTGGAGCAGAAAATGTTGAAGTAAAACCCATGATTTTAAGACCATTATTGTTATATCCCAAAAATTGTATGTTTCATTTATAAAACTAGTAGGTGTTCATGGGTAGGAATTTATAAAAATAAAAAGTTTCTAAAAAGGGTGAATTATCAACATTTAAAACATTCCAAACAAACAAGAAACATCAAAAGGTGAAAATTATGAAAACTTGCTAAAAATAATAGTCTTGATAGGGCCTACTAAGATAAGAAAGTATTGGAATTGAACCTAGAAAGATGTGTCTACTCCCACTTTTCCTATCTCATTAATTTTTTCCACCATCGTAAATCTAGGAAGGTGTCTCTCTCATGTCAAATGAGAAATAAAATCCCTGCAAGCTCTCAAAGCATTAGTCCAAAGGTGATTCCTGCGAGGCACAATTTGATGCAAAGGGGGTGGATGGTCCAGATCATCCTAAGTATTCCATGAAAGGGACATCATGGGATCACATTATGATAAGGAATAGATCATGGAATCAATGTGTGAGAAAGATAGTCACTTAGACAATGGGTGAAATCAGGAACATCATGAGGTCATGAAGGATCTAAAACATCGAGAGATTCATTAAAATTCAAATCATCAACGAAATTATAATTAAGATCATGATAATATAATCTCACCATGAGTTATGGTGATAGTCATCTTAGGATTAAAAAAATGTGTACCTTTTAAAAGTGTTTCTAAACACTTAAATCAATGTTTGTAATGAACTCACATATTGTAGGTTAGAGAGTTGGAAATTACAATTATTTAGTGTAGTTTAGAGATCTTGAACATGTAACTCATCCTCAAGTATAATTTATGGTCTATCTTGAGGAGGAAACCTATTTTCATGATGATCAATTGAGAAAAAGGATTCCCAAGAATGATAATTATGTTTCCACTCATGTCAAATCTTGGTCAAGAAAGTGAATTATGAAGAGGTCATCATGTTCAAAAGTAAAATGTGAATCTCAAGGAGTGATTTGATGATCATCATATGTTGATTTTTTCATTTTTTTCAAACCTATTCTAGAGACAGCTAGGATGAGCTAGAAAAATATTGAGACATGTAAAACTATCATTTGTGATAGATCAAGAAGTCATATACTCCCACGAAAGGCATATGACCAAGAGGGTGCATGAACATCCTCAAATTGATTAAATGAAAGGAGAATTATGGATATAGGAAGGGTAAGAGGATGATATTCATATGGAGAACCATGTATGCAAGAATGAGAAACCATCTCAATTTCATTTTATTTCATTCACTTGGTAGTGTTCTTAAACACTCATTCAACACCTTGTAGTGTGATCACACCTCAAGGAGGAAGCACATTACAATCACCTCATTTCATTTCAACAGATGGCCATATAAAAATAATATCATTTAGGAGAAATCCTTCTATTTCAAGGTACAAACATATCTCAAGTACATGAAAAAAATCATGAAATGGTTTGAGCATCATGGAGTTGATATTGTGATCACTAGGGTGAATTGTGAAGACCTAAAGAAGTAATAAAGTGATCCTCATTCCTGCCTTGTAATCATAAAGAGATCATCACATTCCCATCATAATGGATATATTGTAATCATATTTTTTAATACTTATTTTATGTTGTGAAATGTTTCAATTATCTCACCGAGGAAGGATATTGTGATCATAGTGCTCCAAGTTAGCAAATTATTCATCAACAAAAGCTTCATCTTAATAAAATTGATCAACCTTCTCTCTCTCCTCCCCTTTCTTCTCTCTCCATATTTTAATTGTTCATTAAGAATATTCTTTATGTTATTTTTATTATTCACTTAAGTTACCTTCAACTCAACATTGTAAGAGTCCTTTTTCATTAAAAATAAAAAGATTCATTTGCATTTCCTAAGAATATAAAATGTCACAAGTGATAAGGAATGGTGAAAATTCATGTGGGGGAGATGAAATGATAATTTGTAATGTTATAAATTGGATTGGATTATCTATTCCAAGGGGTTAGTAATTGTGGATTGTTAAATTTTGTTGAGCTTTGTACAACTACTACATCAAGAAATAAGAGCTACATTTATTCTATGTCCTTTTCTACGTGTTCCTCTATCCTCTTAACTCTCCAACTTTGAAAGCATGGTGACCTTCTATAACCAAGAAAGAACTTTGTGTCCTTGATTAATGAATCTGTAGAACTTTGCATCTCTATTTTTTATTCTTGCTTATTTCTTACATTGTTGTGTTATTCTAATTGAATGTGGACCTACTCTGGTTAATTTTGGTGAGAATTTGATAGTTCCTACTTACAACATTAACCTCCTCTCCTTGTTTTTCCTTCTCCCATTTACTTCCCTTCAGAAAAAATTCCTCCCTTGTATAGTGTATAAGAAATTTTCCATAGGCTTAGTGGAATAACCTTGTGTTATCCCTAGCCTAATGAACAACCTGATAAATTTAGTTATTTTACATTCAATAATGGGAGCCTCACCATACACAAGAAGGAGGGTCTTAATCTTGTTACAGATTGGTGAAAACAAATAATTAATATTGCATTAAATTATTTCACCAACATGAATCAATTTTTATTAAACATTCTTACACATTTTCTCACTAATCATTATGATTCGTATTCACTCTTCCATCTTCCCATGAACTCCCCTTAGGATAAGGTTTTTATTTATTAATCTAATTTAGTTTCCCTTGTTTGTACTTATTCTTATTATATCTTTATACACTTTAGTGATTATCTATGCACACATACTCATGTGAAGGTACATATATAATTGGGTGTGATTTATTTCAATTCATGCTTTGATTCTTTTATTTCCATTCTACATATATTTTTCAATATTTTGATGTCAGTTTTGTATATTATTTTCTTGAATACCATCTTATGTACATTATTTGTTACATGTGATGATATTTCGATGGTAAATATTTATACACATTATTCTAAATTTGGTAAGTTTTATTCGTTGCACTTACTTATTGGTGCATTGTCTTCCCATTAGTATCCTTGGGGTTACCACTAAGAGTGGGGAGTTACTAAAAATGGTTACATGCATTATTTGGGTTGCATTGGGTTTTTCAATTGTGGTCCTTATGAGAGGCTTTTATGTATAGCTTAACTACATAATATATGTGGCATATTTTCATACCCTTTCATATCATATTTTATAGTCTCCTTGTGAAATCATCTTTTCATCCTCTTGTTATCACTTTTGCACCTTCTGTTAGCACATTCACGCCTTTATCACCATACCTCTTAATACCTTATATTATTCTTCTAATAGTAGGATCTCCAAAAAATTCCAATTCTCAAAAATACCATTCTATATAGCATCAACCATGGTCTATGCCATTTACTAAATGGATTTCCCTTGTTGACTATATCGACCATAGTTTATTTCTTCAAGTTATTATACTACTATCATTGAAGCCATCAACCATTGTCAATATTGTTAGCTAGAATATAATATTAATGCATTCATTAGGTTATTTATACTAGACTATTTAGCATCATTTCCCAATCATACCCATCACACATTTGATATGCTAGCACTCATTAATCCTTCTCTATCATCATTGGAGTTTACACTTAGAGAATTGGGATCTTAAGACCTACAAGCATGGTAAAATTTTATAAAGTCTACCGAACATGGTGTTATCCAAAATTCACCCCCATGGTAATTTTGATAACATGCATTAAATTCTTCGCTCCCAAAGATAGATTGATTCAAGGCAAAAAATCATGTTTCTAGGGTCCCAAGCTTTTTCTAACTCTCCTATCCAAGAAGAAAAGAGCAAGTTCTAAAAAAGGGTGAAAAAGTTACAAAAAACAAGCTTGGGGCAGGAAAAATCATGAAAATCGGCTAAGTCCTAGCACTCGCGGCGGTCCTTGGGAGCAAGTTGGGACGTCGGGCGCATGAAAAGGCGAAGTCCTAGAAGGGCTGTAGGCAGTTGGGCGTGAAACCTTAGGGTCCGGGACACAACCGGGCCAAAGGGGCGAGGGATGCGAGGATGCGAAAAGCGAATCGGCCGAAGGTGAGAAAATTGACTAACTGTTGTGGATAAGGCTGGGAGATCTAACCCGAAAGGACGTGAAGGATGCGAAAAGGTGAAGCGGCCATAAGGAGGAACAAGGAAGCCCATTTCGGGTGGTTCGGAAGAATTTGTCCTAGATGCTGGGACAGTTGGAACAAATGGATGCGAGGGACGCGAAAAGCCGAAGGAGCCAAGAGCCAATGGAAATGTGCCACGTGTCTTCGCCTCAAAGAGGGACAGGGAAGCCCGAATTGGGTGGATCGGAGGAATTTGTCCCAGACAGTTCGGGACAACCGGGCCAAAGGGATGTGAGGGACGCAAAAAGCCGGTAGGCCCGCGGACGAATCAGGAAATGCCACGTGTCACAAGGGAAAACGTCCAAAATTTCAAGGGCAAGGTTTGAAGCGTTGGCCCGAGCCAATAAAAAGAGGACACGTGTCCTAAGGAGAAGGGGAGTGCGGAGCTTGGGGAGGAATTAGAGAATTTGGCAAAAGTTTTGGCCAAAAACTAAAAGGTAAAGGATGACCCGCGCCCCTGTCCTCCAACCAGATCATGCCACATGTCCCAAGTGGCGAGGACACGGGGAAAAAATGGGAAATTTCCCAAAAGTGAAAAAAAGTAAAAACTTTCAAGGAAAACCCATGGGTAAGGGAAGGAGAGAGAATTGCTCATCCAATTAGCGCCCGACACGTGTCGTCCAGGTGGCGGAGCACGGGAAAAAATTTCAAAACCCATTTTTGCCTGTTTTGTGCCCTAAATCTTCAGATCACCATATCTTTCGATCCAGAGCTTAGATTTGCATGTTCTTTATATCATTGGAAAGCTTATAAAATTATCTACATGATTCTAGGGTCAATCTTGAATTTTGGTTTAGTCTGGAGAGAGAAAGTTAAGAAACAGCTCTGACGCATGTTCATGGCCAGAAGTGACATTTCAACGACCAAATTTAATACAGAATGGGTCGCATTCTCCTCCAATTTGGTCAAAAATGGTAGGGTATGGGTTTGTAAGGTCCTCCATGCTGATTTAATGCATTTACAGTCAATGAGGAATGGGCTCCCACGTTTTGTACGTTTTCTCTCTCCTGGGCTCGACCCATGCAATGTAAAAGCCAGATTTGGCTCATAACCAAAAGGGGAACACTTTTGGCATAGCAATCTTCTTCTTTCACCTCCAGCAAGTGATTGTTGCAAGAATCAGACCTCTTCAAAGATTGTAATAGGTTTTCTACCTCTCTGAGGTTGTAATGTAGTGGTTTTGACATTGGAAATGATAATGAAAGCTTTGTGAATGGAGTTTCAGTCCTTTGTTTGTATTATTTGCTTCATTTCAGATCCTAAATTATATCTTATCAGCCTGTGTATGATTTTATGTTGCAATCTTTGGTTTGTGTCTATTTGCATGACAAAAATATTCACCACTCCTTTTGGTGCATCACCATCTTTAGTTAGTTTTAATTTTTGCATTTCTACCCCTGTCTCCTTGATTTAGAGTAGGATTAGGATCTGAACCTCTGTAGTTGTGCAAAATATAGATCTAAATCAGTTTGAGGAATACGGATATTCCTCTCTCAGTTTCACAAGTCCCACACTTGGAGAGAGGTTTCCATGTTGTGCAATCACACTTTGGATGCCTAAAACATCAACCTAGAAGCTGATGTGTGCATCCGGAAGGGTTTGTGACTTTGCAACAATAGTTTTGGCACGACCGGTGGGACCTAGAGGTCTCATTTTTATTGCAGCAAAGTTGATGTGCATCTACTACAATTTTCTTTCTTGAAAAGAGCTATTATTTGCATATCTGGCGACTCAAGGGAAGAATGAACTGGTTTCAGCAGTGCAGGCCTAAAAACTCATGAGAAGAGTCACCACAAGGTCAAGAGTTGGAGAAGAAGAAGTGTTATTTGAATACCTGCAATTATCTCAAGAAGAAGGTCAAGAGGGAGAAGGATTCAAAGGTCTCCATCTCCACCAAATAGAACTCTCTCAACTCCTCCACCTGGTAGGCCTTTCATTCAGTCAACAAGGGTTTTAAGACCAATTAGAATGGCACAAAACAACCCCTATGTCAACTTCACAGGCAGCAGCCCACTTGCCCTCAATGCACAACATCCAATTCCTATTGCAGCCTTGAAGAACATTCCATACTTCACTGGAGAAAATCAGACTACTCCAGGTGATCATGTTAAAGATATTGCTAACCTTTGTGCAATCCATGAAATCAATGAGATGCAAGTGGCTGTCAAGTTGCTGGCATCTTCATTCAAGGGTAAAGCATTGCAATGGTTTAGGAGCCTTGGAGCTGGTTCTATCACAAATTGGAAGTTGGTTCATGAGAAATTTGGAGAAAAGGGAGACAACTTGTCTCTTTTGGAGCAGCTGATAACCATCAAGAGAGCTCCCAATGAGCAGCTGACCGATTTCAACTTCAGATTTCAAAAGACTTGGGAGAGAATTCCAGTGGCAGTCAGGCCAACAACAAAAGGTGCTTTTCTCTACTATCTCAAAGCTCTAAATTCTGATATTTCTATGTTAATTCAGTCCATGGGAGGCATAACTATCCCTATGGCTTATAGCATTGCCATTAGGGCTGAAAATTGTTTGATCCAAGCTGGCAAACTTGCCCCTAGACCTCCCATGCCATTGTTTCCAAGTTTAGAGAGTCCAAACACCAATCAAGCACCTAATTTGGCTCCTTCTCCCACTCCTAGAAATCAGAGTTCAAATGAAGCTTCCACTTCATCTCCAAGTGCCCCAAATGAGCTTCAAGAATTCATGAAGCAATTGCAAAACCTAGGCAATGAGCTGGTTACTCTCAAAAGGCAGCAGGCCCAAGGTTTTAGACCTTCTTATCAACCCCAAGCTTAGCCTAATAGGCAGCCATACCAACCACAAAGACCACCTAATCCAGCTGCAAATATGAATCAAACAAGGCCTCCTGCCAATAGACCATTTCAGCCCTATAATCCAAATGCCATATCTACCTCTAAGGCATTGGTGCCAACACAAAACAACATTGCCTAGGAGTATGATTGGTGTTTTCCATGCAATGAGCCTCATAATCAATCCATGTGCTTCAATGGTGCTTTAATCAAGCATTAATGGTGACAACTACTAGTGTGGAGGGTGAGAGCAGTCAAGAAAACAACCAACAACAAGAAACATTCCAACAAGCAATCAGCCCCAAATGACACCACATTGGTAAATTGGCAAGCAGAGGATTTTGTGGCATGAATCAAGTAGTTTCTCAAGGTGTTGCAGCCAACACAAGGTCAAAAAGGAGGAATTTGGGTGAAGAACAGCCATTAGCCCCAACCAATCCACAACCTTCCATGGCTCCACAAATGATTGGCAAGCAAAATCCAATTTCAAATGCACAAGGGCAGCCAAGAACAGCCCCTAGGCCAACTCAAATACTAGTTATTGCTGCCCATGTGCAAGGAGTGAATGTGCAAACCAAGGGACAGCAAAGAGATCCTTCATCACCATTCAGTATCATTGATCAGATGAAGAAGACAAACGTCAATATATCAATGTGGGAATCCCTATCTATCCCAGGCCAAAGAGATCTGCTGCAAGCTGCCATGAAGGACTGGCCAACTTCAAATCAGCAAGTTCAGATGCAAGACAAAGTGCTTACAAATGCTGCCCAGCCTGAGGGAAATCATGGAGGACAGCAAGGTAAAATGTTGAAACCCCCTCCTTTCTATGTTTCATTGATCATTGGAAATCAGCTAGTGCACAATTACATGATAGACTCAGGGCAAGTATCTTAGTAATGCCTAAACAAATAGCTGATCAGCTAGGGCTCTAGTATGAAACAATATCCAAAGGGGTAGTGCAGCTAGATGGGACAGCAGTAACAACAGTTGGGGTGATTAGAAACTTAAGTCTTACCTTGCATGCATGTCCAAATGTTGTTGTTGTGCAAGATGTATCGGTTATAGAACTTCCACCACTCTTTGCCCTATGCTTGTCAAGGGACTTCACAGCCAAGATTGGGGGATATTTATCTGCTGATTGGTCACACATGCTATTCAGAATGAGGTATGGAACTAAGGCTACAATCAGGTCAGAACCTATTGCAAACTTTCATATTGAGCCTTACACTCCAAGTCAGATTAATGCCAATTGCTCAGCATTTGATCAAGAAGATCACCCAAGCATTGATGAAGCTGAGACTAAGGTTGGAAGCATCCCGGATCTAACTCTTGATGAATGGGAAAACAAGGTACATGCATTTGATCCTTATCAAGAAGTGGAAGAATCTGAGCTAGGAGTCTATTGTATACATGAAGAAGATCAACCTATTCCTAGCATCACACCAAGCCAAACCACAAGGATGAAAACAAGGTATGGCGGTTTTTTTTTATGGATCAAGGAGTAGAAAAGGTGCGGGAGGTGGAGCCATGCTTGTTTCACCTCAAGGAGTAAAGTACTATTCAGCTTTTAGATTTCAGTTTGCATGCTCTAATAACACTGCTAAATATGAAGCCTTGGTGCAAGGGATGCATTGGGCAATCAAGAAGAAAATAAAGAACTTGCAAGTCTTTGGGTATAGTGAATTGATTGTAAATTAGGTCAAGGGACAACATGCTGCCAAGAATGATCTACTCAGGTGCTACAAGAATAGGGTGTGGGACCTCATGGAGGATTTTGAGGGTTTTGGCATCAAATCCATTCCTAGGAAAGAGAATCAAGCTGTTGACAGGCTTGCAGTAGTAGGGGTAGCCTTTGACATTGTGGAAAGCATTCAACAAGACAAGGTACAACCAAACATCCACGTGATTGTGAGGGCTTCAGTGCCGGATAACAATGTTAGTTGGCAAGTGTTTGAGAATGACCAACAAATCATCCATTTCTTGCAAGAAGAAGCTGAGTTCTTAGCTAAGAATAAAAAAAAATTGGAACGGCAGCGGTATGGTGACCAAGTAGTATGCATTGAGAACTAACAAGCTGCCCAAGGACTTATTACTTTGGAGTCCATTTTTAACCCTAATGATCAGTTTAGAAAGGAGAAAGCAAACATTCGAGGTCAAGAGAGAGGATTCAGTATCCATCTTGGTAGAAGAGAACAAACCATTGCAAATTGGAAGGATGACAACTAAACAAGAAAGGTATGAATTCATACGGTGTGTAAGAGTTCCCTGACGTGTTTGCTTGGAGCTATGAAGACTTGAAAGGTTTCAATCCCAACTTAGCTCAGCATACCATCGAATTGGATCCAAATACTAAGCTTGTCAGGCAGAAAAAAGACCATTCAATCCACACACGGAGCCTCTCATGAGGAAATAATTGGACAAGCTGATTAAGTCAAGGATCATATTCCCAATCAAGCATTCTAGTTGGGTTGCCAACTTAGTTCCAGTCAGAAAGAAGAGTGGAGAGATCAGGTTGTGTGTTGACTTCAGAGACTTGAATAGAGCCTCTCTCAAGGACCATTACCCACTCCCTTCCATGGAGCAAATCTTGCAAGTTGTGGCTGGCTCGAGAGGTTTCACTACTTGATGGCTACTCGGGCTACAATCAGATTATGGTGAAGGAAGAGGACCAGTTCAAGACAGCCTTCACAACCAAATGGGGAAATTTTGCATACAAGAAAATGCCATTTGGGCTGTCCAACACTGGTGCTACCTTCCAAAGGGCAATGGACATGGCATTCAAAGGTTTGATTAACAATGTGGTGCTGATTTACCTTGATGATATCACTTTTTTTCAAAAATGCAGCAGACCACCTCTCTCATTTAAGACAAGTCTTCATGAGGTGCAGGAGATTTGGAGTGTCTTTGAATCCTAAGAAGTGTATCTTTCTTGCACATGAAGGAAAGATCCTTGGCCATATTGTCTCCAAAGAAGGATTAGCAATTGATCTAGAGAGGGTTGAAGCCATAAGAACACTACCATTGCCAAGCCACAAGAAAGCCTTGAGTTTCTTGGGAAGGATAAACTTTGTTGGAGGTTTGTCCCAGATTTTGCAGCCCTTGTCAAGCCCATCACCAAAATGTTAAAGAAGAGCATGGCTTTCAAGTGGACAGCAGAAGGCAAGGAGAGTTTTGAAGAAATCAAAGAAGCCATCTCTCAAGCACCAACTCTCATCAACCCGGACTTCTCCAAGGATTTCATCCTCTATGCATTTGGAGGTAATGACACTATTTCTACCATTTTGGTACAGCAGAACAAGGATAATGATGAGCAGCCAATTGCCTTCTTCAGCTAGAGCCTAGATGACTATGAGGTGAGGTACTCTTTTATTGAGAAGCATGTACTTGCAGTAATCAGAAGCTTGAAGAAATTCAAGCATTTAATCTCAAACAACAAGGTCCAGTTGCTGGTCTCACATGCTGGGGTTAAGGACTTCCTCCTCAACAAAGATTTGAATGAGAAAAGGGCAGGTTGGATCACCCGTGTCATGGAGTATGACATTGAGATCAAGATCACCAAGCTGGTAAGAGGGAAAGGATTGTGTGAGCAGCTGGTTTTGGGAAGCAAAAGAAGTATGCAATGAAGAAGAGGCTGTTTTGTGAGTCAGGACAGCCATGAGCCAAGTGGCAATCAAGAAGAAGATAATGCTGCCCCCACTCCTTGCTATACCCAAGGCATTATACACTTCCTAGGAATAGGCCTATGCCCTCGGAGATGAACAAGACCCAAAGGAGACACTTCAGATTGCAGGCTGTCCCGTATGCCATTGTTGATGGAGTTTTGTACAAGAAAGATGTGAATGGAGTGCTTTCTTTGAGATGCATTAGCACAAATCAGATTCAAAGGGTGTTGGAAGAGTTCCATGGTGGACCAGCTGGTGGTCATTTTGCACCAAGAGTGACAGCTCTAAAAATCATGAAGGCTGGTTATTATTGGCCCAAAATCTTGATGATTGCTATGCATGGATCAAGAGGTGTAAGAATTGTGCATTCTTCACGGGGAAAAGAGAGACTAGCTTGCCCTTCCATTACATCCAATCTCGGTTGACCAGCCATTCATGCAATGGGGTTTGGACTTCATTGGATTCATTAATCCCAATTCAAGCCAAGGGCACAAATGGATTTTGACAGCCACAGACTACTTCACCAAATGGACAAAAGCAGTAGAACTCAAAGAGGCAAATGAGTCTAGCATCTTAGACTTTTATGAGGGGATAACAACCAGATTTGGTGTACCTACTACAATAATCTCTGATAATGCATTGGCATTCATTAGATCTAAGGTACCGAGTGGGATATCAAGAATGGTATCTACCTAAGCACTTCATTAAACTATTACCCTAAGGTAATGGCAGGGCGAGTCTACAAACAAGAACTTGTTGAGGATCATTAAGAGGACTCTTGACAAGAATCAGAGGTCTTGGCATACCAAACTGAAATCAGCCTTATGGGCTGATAGGATAACTCCCAAAAGATCCACAGGTAACTCTCCATTCAAACTTGTCTATGGAAGAGAGGCATTCTTTCCCATGTCACTTGAGTTGCCAACATTGGAACTCATGAAGCAACCTGGAGTTGCTTGAATTTGAGCCCATGGAGGTGAGGTATGCGAGTTGATGGAGCTGCAAGAGATCATAAATCAGGCATCCCAAGCAATGGAAAAGGATCAAGCATTGATCAAGAAGACCTTTGATAGGAAGGCCAAGGATAGATCCTTCCGAGTTGGAGATCTAGTGTTGAAATGGGATGTGGATAGAGCAAAACTGGGAAGGCATTCAAAATTTGATGCCATTTGGAGTGGCTCATACATGGTCACAAAGTGCAAGAATAACAATGCTTTCAATTGGCCTCATTGGATGGTGAAGAAGCTGTAGATTCGATCAATGGAATCTATCTCAAGCATTTGCTTCTAGAGGGAAATTCACTACCTTGTAAATATTAGATTAGATTTTCATTCCTCCAAGTGCTTGTGCACATTGTTTTTTTATAGGTTAGTTTTGTTTTCCCTAAGTGCTTTGGCACAACTTGCTGTCCATGGAGATGTTTTGCAGTCCTTGCTTCCATTAGGTGATATTCCATCTTCCTCCTTGCACATTCTGAGTCAGTTAGGGGTTCTAAACAGAATATTTGATGACTCCATGCCCAATGGACTGCTTCAGGCACTACTGGTAACTTCATCTAGTAGGTAGATGACCCCGTTGAGTCACCAAATTGTTATCCAAAATTCACCCCCCAGGGTAATTTTGATAACATGCATTAAATTCTTCAGTCCCAAGCAAGATATATTGATTCAAGGCAAAAAATCATGTTTCTAGGGTCCCCTCGGCTTTTTCTAACTCTCCTGTCCAAGAAGAAAAGAGCAAGTTCTAAAAAAGGGTGAAAAAGTTACAAAAAAGAAGCTTGGGAGGAAAAATCATGAAAATCGGCTAATTCCTAGCACTCGCAGGTCGGGGACAGATTTGGGACGTCGGGCGCGAATCGGCCGAAAGGCCACCCGGGCGGTCCGCAGAGCACTAGGGACAACCGGGCCAAAGGGACGTGAGGGATGCGAAAGGGTGAACCGGCCGAAGGTGAGAAAATCGACTAAGCTGTATGGATAAGGTCAGGACATCCAGCCGAAAGGACACGAAGGATGCGAAAAGGTGAAGCGGCCGAAAAGGAGGAATAAGGAAGCCCATTTTGGGTGGGTCGGAAGAATTTGTCCCAGACAGTCTGGGACAGTTGGAACAAATGGATGCGAGGGACGTGAAAAGCCGAAGGAGCCGAGAGCCAATGGAAATGTGCCACATGTCTTCGCCTCAAAGAGGGACAGGGAAGCCTGAATTGGGTGGATCGAGAGGAATTTGTCCCAGACAGTTTGGGACAACTGGGCCAAAGGGATGCGAGGGACGCAAAAATCCGGTAGGCCCCAGATGAATCGGGAAATGCCACGTGTCACGAGGAAAACGTCCAAAATTTTGAAGGACAAGGTTTGAAAGCGTTGGCCCGAGCCAATAAAAAGAGGACACATGTCCTAAGGAGAAGGGGAGTGCGGAGCTCAGGGAGGAATTAGAGAATTTGGAAAAAGTTTTGGCCAAAACCTAAAAGGTAAAGGATGACCCCACGCCCCTATCCTCTAACCAGATCATGCCGCGTCTCCCAAGTGGCGGGGATGCGGGAAAAAAATGGGAAATTTCCCAAAAGTGACAAAAAGTCAAAACTTTCAAGGAAAACCTGTGGGCAAGGGAAAGAGAGAATTTCTCATCTAATCAGTGCCCGACACGTGTCGTGCAGGTGGCGGAGTGCGGGAAAAATTTTCAAAACCCATTTTTGCCTGTTTTGTGCCCTAAATCTTTAGATCGCCATATCTTTCGATCCAGAGCTCGGATTTGCACGTTCTTTATATCATTGGAAATCTTATAAAATTCTCTACATGATTTAGGGTCAATCTTGAATTTTGGTTCAGTATGGAGAGAGAAAGTTAAGAAACAGATCTGATGCATGTTCATGGCCAGAAGTGACATTTCAGCGACCAAATTTAATACAGAATGGGTCGCATTCTCCTCCAATTTGGTCAAAAATGGCAGGGTATGGGTTTGTAAGGTCCTCCATGCTGATTTAATGCATTTGCAATCAATGAGGAATGGGTTCCCACATTTTGTACATTTTCTCTCTCCTGGGCTCGACCCATGCAATGTAAAAAGCCAGATTTGGCTCACACCAAAAGGGGACACTTTTAGCATAGCAATCTTCTTCTTTCACCTCCACCAAGTGATTGTGGCAAGAATCAAACCTCTTCAAAGATCAACAGAGTTTTTACCTCTACGAGGTTGTAATGTAGTGGTTTTGACATTGGAAATGATAATGCAAGCTTTTGAATGGGTTTGATCCTTTGTTTTTATTATTTGCTTCATTTCAGATCCTAAATTATATCTTATCAACTGTGTATGATTTTATGTTGCAATCTTTGGTTTGTGTCTATTTGAATGACAAAAATATTCACCACTCCTTTTGGTGCATCACCATCTTTAGTTAGTTTCAATTTTTGCACTTCTATCCCTGTCTCCTTGCAATTTAAAGTAGGATTAGGATCTGAACCTCTGTAGTTGTGCAAAATATAGATCTAAATCAGAGGAGTTTGAGGAACCAACCTCTAATATGGAGATTACTCTCTTAGTTTCACAAGTCCCACACTTGGAGAGATGTTTCCATGTGCAATCACACTGGATGCCTAAAACATCAACCTAGAAGCCGATGTGCGTCCGGGGGTCTTTGTGACTTTTTGCAACAACACATGGTAACAATTTATATAGTCTACCAATAATTTAGATTCATTGGAGTCTTCAATAAATGATCTTCCTAGGAATTCTTACAATTATTTTTGGTGCCCCACATCAAATCCATCTCATAAGGTGTTTCTAAACTTTGGGGAAGTTAATGCACCAAAGGTGCCTTCATATGGGTAATCATATCTAGCCTATGTTTTAATTTAATTTCATTTTAGAATTGTAGGTTTTGATGTGATCATGTATAAATTAGGATATGGTATCACATTATTTTCTATTTATTTATTAGTTATGACCTCACAATCCCTTGTATCCTATCATAACCCTTGATCTTCCTTCACAACTATTATACATCACTTTCCACCCTTATGACTATTTCTTAGAAATCTTTTGGATCATTTAGAATATTTATTACAATATTTTTATAACCTTATTATCATTGTATCCATGTATTAGTTAAATAAGCGAAGATAATTGAAACTAACACCTTAATAGTTCCAAAACTAAGTTAACTAAATAAATATCATCATGCTAAGATTTTAACAAGACTAACTACCAACATCATGCATTATAACTTGAAATGGAAATCAAACTAATATGTTAAGCAATTGAATCTCTACTCTTTAGATTATCAACACAAATGAATTAACCTAGATAGATCCATGGAAATAAAAGTTGATTGTTTGATCTTCAAGGTTTTTGGAATGGAGAGGCTTATAAAAATGTCTACAAGACTATTTTGATTCTCTCAATATGACCCAAAAGTTTGGATGGATGAAATGCAAGAATGACGTTATTAGCTAAACACTAATGGAAGATGTTCAAAGATGAAATGCCTATAATATAGCTATATGCATGGAAGATGTAAGTAGAAATGTTGGAGGGGGTTTCTTTTATAACCCAAGTCTTTGACAAATATTTGGATCCTATTGTATGCAAGATAATAGCAAAGCTAGGTTAGTAATGGATAAACATGGTTTATAAGTGGTTGAGTTTACTTTAGGAGAGTTTAGTTTGTCCTCTAGTGACTCATGGGAGTTGAGGGGGTTTATTGATTAATCAAAGAGATTAATTAATAGGTGTGCAATATTTTAGAAGCTTTTTAGAGGAATAATTAGCATGATTTAGACTATGAGAGGGATGTAGTCACATAAATGACGATTTATTGATCTAATGGAAGAGGAAGCTAATTAATTAAGAATAATTAATTAGTCTAGATAAAAAGGGGGATTAATTAACAAAAGGTCATTAATTGGCATATTTGTTGGATAAAAGAGTTAATTAATTAATGTAATGTAACTAATTAACGATGATAGAAGAAAAAATGAACATTTATTGATGATATGTCATCAATTTGTAGGAAAGGATATAATTAGTGCAATTTAAGTATTTATATTACTCGAGCTAAATTATAAGTGTCTACATTTGGCCCTCTTTGGGGTAGTGTAAGTGGCGTTACTTCAAAGATAGTAGATTGGTAAAATTGTGAAGGGGTAGAAGAAAAATTAGTATAAGTGAGAGATGCCCCCTCAAGTGTCGATGGGGTGATGAAAGAAGGTGATCGGTGATTAAAAATAAGAAGGTGAGAGAAATTAATAGAAGAATGGGTATGGGCATGCAACCCCAAGTGAATTAGAAGAATAAAGTTGATAGGAGAATGATATAGAGGAAAAATGAAGATGGTGAGAAAGGAATGAGCTTTCATCCATTGTATTAAAAACAACTTCTATGTCATCATATTGCCAAGGATCTACATCATCGGTCCTTATTAAAAATATAAGCATACAAAAAAGTAGAATGACATGAAAAGCCATACTATGAACAATTGTCCATTGCTGAAAATACCAACTCAATGCAACATACAAAATGCAATGCAATACGAGAAAGTGGAAGATTCATAACTCCCTCTAACATACATAATACAATGCAATATGAGAAAGTATACAAGATAACCTAAGAGAGAAACACAATGCAATGTTTTTGTTGTCACCAAATCACTGCACCCTCCGAATGGCCAGGATGTGAATAGGACGTTTGGTGTGATTGGGAAACATGGGATCACCTCTCAAGTTGTGGGACTTGGGCTCGAGGTGAACCTCCAGAGAAGGCCGGCTTCCTCTTCCTAAACTAAGTGTTGTACTACTCCTAGTGTAACAAAAATGATTATCTAGTCCTATGCTAACATTTTCATGGGGTTTTAGGGAAAGAGATTTACATAAATGAAACTATACTAGGGATGGTGATGCACCAAATAAAGGGTGTCTTCAGACTCAGGAAGGGTTAATTTGAAGAGGGTGTGTGCACCACAGGTCAACTTCACCTACTGCAACTTAGAGAGGGTACAGGATACCACAAACTAAGAGACACGCGTTCCCTTTGTTAAACTTTATCAGACCGAGAAATATACCAGTTTCCCAGTGAAGAAGGATGAACTCAAGAAGGGTGAATAGACACCACAACTCAACTGCATGTAATACTTCACCACTCGATAAGCATAGAACTCCAAGAACCTGCAATAGAACTTAAACTTGCATAGTGTACCTGCAAGTATGAGAAAGGCACAAAGAAGCACAGAAGGATGAAAGGACCAAGATTAGTCACAAAACACACACTTTTATTGCTTCAATAACATGCACAATGCATCATACATTCAGAAGAGGCAATAGTTGCCATTACAGTCTTGAAGAGGAAGCTTGAAAGTTCTCTCAACACACAAGAACAACTTGCAGAAGAGAGAGGATTCTTGAAAAGCATACACTCACCTAAGATATCTAACTGTCCAACTTGTCTGAACTATTGGAACCCTTTGAAATGAGATTCCAACTTACATTTATAGAAGAATATGTGAGAAAGAAGAGGAAAGGTCATAATTACATTCCTAAATTGAAGGCCCATGATGTATTTATTGCAGTTAGTTGAACCACTTGAGAAGGTTCCATCATGGGTCATTAATTGCCTGATGACCTAGTCTTCTCAATTAATTAAAAGAATATTTAAATAATAATAATAAATATTATTATTAAAATATTTAAATAAAAATATTAATTTAATTAACATAATGTTGGGACCCCGTTGACCCATTTGACTTGAAGAGAGGGGGTCCATGTGGATAGAGTCTCTGCACAAACCTCAACTCGGTGAGCTTGAACCCTCTAACTCGGTGTTGCAATTGATTTTGAACCCCACACCAAATCTTTCCTCGTCTTGGAAATCGGGCTCTTTTGCATTGAGTCCTTGAATGGTGGGCTATCAAACTCATTTCTTATCATTTTCCTCTGTTAACTCGAAGCCATTTATGCATTCCACGTTCAAACTTCATGAAACATCACCATGAGCTCCCTGCGAAGTCACCGAGCTCTTCATCCAGCAAACGATCTTACCTTTCCTAGGCTCAAACTCACTTGAATGTCGTGCTTAACCCAACATTTCTAAAAAGAATGGTTTTACCACAATGCTCACGGTTCTTCCTTATCATATAACACTTTCAGTAAGAATTTTTAGATTGGCCATAATAAGCACAATTTTACCTTCCAAACGATGAGAAAATGCCATTACCAATAAAGACCTAATGCTGCCATGATGATGACCCAGGCTCATGCCCATAACATGTCGATAGACACACTTAAGACTGATTTTTGGTCAAAGAACCCTTCGGTATTTTGGCAGTGCATTCGGCAATCTCGGCTCCAATCAAAAATTATGCCACTATTGGAATCTTAGTATGGCATAGGTAGTTGTGAGCTACACCATATACTCATTTTTCCAGAAACTAAAAAGATCCTTTATGTTACAATCTGCAACACATAAAGAAGATTCGAAAAATACATTGAACAACTAGGGCAACCAAGAGGACCCTGGAAAAATGTGTAAGTAACAACCATATGAATTCTTCCTTAGTCGTGGATCAAAGCTAATAGAAATAAAGCTAGATAAAATTAGCTTGAAACTACAGTATAATCGTCCCGTCCATTATAAAAAAACACAGCTTTTCTGATCCTGGTAAAAGAATACTTTTATTGTCTGATTGGACGTACATAATGGAAGGGTATAAATATTGCCTACTGCCCACAGAGTTTCTCAAAGAGACCATTTACAAGTAACAAGGATGTAACATGCAAAATGGCCAACCAGGTATTTCAGAGTTGACCTTCATACTCAATTCATTTTTTGGAGAAGCAATGCTGAGCAATATGAATCGTTTCATTCTGCACGGTAATAAACTTCCATCTCCTGACTCGGGAAAATTTTATGAAGCCTTGAATGACGTGACTCTAATCCATCATATACGGTAGTGAATATTTGTTTCCTGCAGCTGTGCATGGGAGCTTGTCTCGCGACCACCGAATGCTCAGAGCCCGAACGGGAGTTGGGAGAAGTATGTTGGCAAAGGTGAACTGATCAGGTCGGACATCCATTTGTTGCATTCGGTGAAACAGTATCAACACCGTTGGACAACCTGCTTGCTGGAAGCGTTCAAAAGGCTTCTACTGTGCTGCACAGATGCTTGCTACCTGTGCGTGGGAGTTTGTCTCATGACCACCGATCTGGACGAGTTTTCAGCATTGCTTTCCTGTCAAACACTTCACACATGAGCCACGACTGAGCCATTAACGCATCACCTTGGTTGGGTCTGCCTGTAACCTCCGCTGAAATTGGCATCACGTCGCATTTTTTAACCCATGACCCACTCCAATTCACAACTGTCCTATTAATCCTCCCGGTGACTCGCACAAAGACTCGGACCACTCCAAGCTACGCAGATTTCTGTTTACATGGCCCGTGTGGAAATCTCATGACGGATTGCCATCTTAATATTTCCCATTTGGCAGTGTTTGCCTGAATCTCCCCTTCACGGAAGTTTGGTCATGGTTTGCCAAACCAATATTTCCATGCTTGGCAGTGTTTGCCTTATTTTCCACGTTCATACCTCAGTCGCGGGATTAACAGCTTGGCCTGCCATCGTAATAGTTCCACGCTTGGCATACTAGCTCCAAATCCCCGCGTAACGGCTTGGACAAATTAATTCATGGGCCCCGGCCTCAACTTCGCCGCGCAAACTTGGCAAGATAGTGAAATGTTTCCCAAAGATTTTACATGACCCATTCGAGCTTCAAGCTTCTGCAAACATGGATATTGCAGGATAGAGTCCATCTAAGTGATCCCTTGAACTCATGGCTATAAAAATATCATTTTATCTGTCGGGCTGAGTTCAGCCATATCCTATTTTCCCATGTCATCTTATCATATCTACAACATGTCTCTAAGAACCGCTATGCCGTAAGTGATTTCACTCAAGATATCAGTAAACTCGACCATCAATTCCTTTGGGTCTAACTAGGATCAATATTTTAACTGAACTTCAGTCTGAGCTATAAGCTTGATCTCTCAGTGAGCTCAAATGTTTCAACGCTGAGCTATTTCCTTTCTCCCAAGAAACATGCTCGAATTTCTGAGTGACTCGTTGAAGATGCTCATATAATTGCAAAGAAAATTGTGCTTCATAAATATTCTGATATGAAACAGATCCACTTCTATGAGATTCGCTTCCATGAGTTACACCGTAAAACAAGTAAGGTCTCGATAGAGAATTTTTGTAATAAATTTCATCAAGTCTCCCGGTAACACTCTCATTGTCACTTAATCAATTTTCATAAAAATATCTTTGAAGGAAAATCCCAAATTCGAGGATGCATTCGATGCTGAATAGATAAAAACGTAGTTATGTGACCTACTTGTTGGAAGTGCTGAAAAGAACTCTTACTATACTGCAACATGCTTGTGCATCGAATGCTCGGCCACTTTGAGCGTAGAACTGAAATTATCCTAGGAAAGTGCCGTGAGGAAGTAATTGGCTATACGCAGCAGCTACAGGGTAGAGAAGTAAACTTATCTCAGAAAATGAGTGGCCTCCAGAGAGAGTTGATTATGACAGCTACCGCAGGGTGATCCCAAGGAACCGTTGGTGTTGATCTTGATGTTCTGGTTGCATACGACCACAGTCGTGATCAGTTGTTGTAAAATCTTGCCGCTGTAGTAGAAGAACGAGATAAATTTTTAGTTGAGTTGTCTCACCTTTTCATTTTGGAAACTCTCTTCCATGGAAGAAGCTCGACCAAATCTTGAGGCAGCTATTGTCTCCGTCGAGTCATTAAAACTGAATTCATATTCCAACAAGGAAGCATCAATCTCTCCATGTTGAATTAAACCGAGTCGAGCTCGTCATTTCTCTGCCTCAATGAGCCAACCATCGAAACATCCTCCACTCCTATCGAGACTCTTTTATGACAAGCCAAAGTTGGACAACCGAACTTACATTTCCTACTCATGAACTCGTCTAAGGCTTGTGATCTGAGTTATGACCGAGTTAGGACAAGGCACGAACTCCTTTGATGACTCGTCTCTTTATTCCCGATTTGACACTGTTTTAGCTCGACCGAGTGAGATAAGCTTATCAAACTCCTCGATGGCTCGTATACCAAAAAAAAATTGAGCGATCTCACCTGATGACCAGAAGTGGGTCCCTGGGACTAACGTCGTGATTTGATAGTAATAAGGCCCTGTTTTCCAATTTTTCCATGTGCATAAAATTGGATAACATTTTTGGTAACCTCTCGGGGATGATTGCCTGTTAAGCATGATTCCAGTAGCCTTAAGTCATCCATTGGGCATGGAGTCTGTGTTGGAATCCTGAAAGTAGTATGATTTTCTTTGACACATCCCGGAATCTCCTTGAACATTGCCGATATCCTAGACCTCCCTGGAATGCTAAGAATGAAGTATACTGAATCTATTGAATGCTTGACATCCATGGAACACTACAAAATTTTGAATGAAGCAAATTTTGAAACTCTTATGGAAACCTTGAACCTTCTTCTCCTTGACACCTTCCAATGATGAAACAATGTGCAGAACAACACAAAAACACAACAACAAGGAAAGCAAAACAACAACATGCAACAATGTGCATAAGCACTTGGAGGAAAACACCTAATTTAAGCGTATGCAGTGGGTGGGCGCTTCTCAAAAACAAGCTTTGAGATGTATCCCATTCACGTGAATGGCAAGTTCTTCTCCATTGAGCCTAGATAGACGAAACGAATTTGCCTCTTTACAACTTGTGATGATGTATGGCCCACTCCAGAGAGCGTCAAACTTGGCATGTCTGCCTGGTTTGGCCCTATCTTCATCCCATTTGAGAACTAAATCTCCCTCTTGAAAATTCTGTCGGACGCCTTCTTGTCAAAAAAATTCTTAACTTGAGCGATCTTTGCTCCAAAGTTTTCATAGCCTTGTTTCGTACTTCCTCTAACTCCATGAGTTCAGAAAACCTTACTGTCAGAGGATCACTCTCTATAACTTCAATTTGATGAGCTAACTCCAAAGAAGGTAACTCCAATGAGAGTGAGAGTTTTTCCTCTCTTCCATATACAAGAATGAAAGGAGAATTTCCGATGGCCCTTTTAGGTGTGATCCGATCTGCCCATAAGGCGGTCTTAAGTTGTGTATGCCAAGTCCTCTTGTTAGTCTCCATTGTGCGCTTAATAATCCTTATGAGGTTTTTGTTGCTAGACTCAGCCAATCCATTTCCTTGAGGATAGTAATTGGATGAAGTTTTGAGGTATACCCCATTTTAACATCCCATTCACTCAATTTCATACCAAGAAAAGCGCGCATTATGCGAAAAATGATGTAAAGCGGAACACCGAACCTCATCATTATACCCTCCAAAAAATCTAGAACTACCTTTTCATTGCTCTCTTTTAATGCTACCGCCTCTGTCCATCGAGTAAAATAGTATGTTGCGGTAAGGACCCACTTATGTCCATCACTGGATGGAGGATTAATCATTCTGATGAAGTCCAACCCCATTGAACAAAGGGTTGATCCACTTGAATTGGATGCAATGGAAGAGCTGCCAGCTTCTACTTACCTGTGAAAAAGGCACATTCCTTACATTTCCTTACCCAGAGATGGGCATCCTTGAATAAATCTAGCCAATAGTAGCCAGCTCGCATGATCTTGGTAGTTATTGTTCGTGTGGAATAATGTCCTCCAGATAGGCCATTATGAAATTCTTCTAGTATCTTACTGACCTGTTCTGGTCCTATGCACCGAAGGAGGACGCCGTTCAAATCTTTTTAAAAGAGAACGCTATCTACCAAAACATATGGGATAGATTGAAGACGGAAATTTCACCTTTGGTTTTTATCCATGTCTACCGGATATGCTCCCGAGAAGAGGAAACTCTTCATTTTGGATAACCAGTTAGCTTGATCAACATTCTCATCAGTATTTAGGAGTGTCACGTCCTCATTACTTTTTGATTCCATGTCTGCAGTTGCAAGTTGTTGACATAAACCCTTACCTCTGACAAGTTTAGTGACTTTGATGTGCACGTCATACTCCATTACCTTTGTGATCCATCCAGCATGTTTTTCATTCATTTCTTTGTTCAGCAAAAACTCCTTGACACCTGGATGAGACACCATCAGATGAATCTTGTTGTTGGACAACATGTGCTTGAATTTCTTCAAAGCTCGAATAACCACAAAGACTTACTTTTCAATGAATGAGTATTTGAACTCGTAGTATTTGAGGGATTGACTGAAGAAAGCGATTGGTTGCTCCATCAGGTTGTTGTTTTGTTGGGTGAGGATCCCTGAAATGCTCTCTTGACCTGCAAAAGCATAAAGGATAAAATCTTTGTCAAACACAGGCTTCACAAGCATGGGAGCTCTTGAAATGGCTGTTTTGATGGCTTCAAAGCTTTCTCATCCTTCCTTTGTCCATGAAAATGGCATGTTTTTCTTTAGCATGGCTGTCAGTGGTTTAGCCAATGTTGCGAATTGAGGGATGAATCTCCGCACGAAATTTATGGTTCCCAGAAAACTCTGGAGGCCCTTCTTGTGACTTGGGAGAGATAAGGGCATGATTGAATGAATCTGGCTAGATCGATTGATAATCCATACTGCTGAAACCACATGCCCCAACAATTTTCCCTCGTGCACTTTGTGAAAATACATTTCTTGGGGTTAAGTGAAACACCAAATTTCCTACACCTTTGGAAAACTTTCCTTAGATGCGTGATGTGATCTTCTGCATGCTTAGAGTATACAGTTATATCATCAAGGTAAACTAAAATAATATCATTGATTAGTCCCTTAAATGCCATGTCCATGGCTCTTTGGAAAGTAGCCCGACATTGGACAATCCGAATGGCATTTTATTGTAGGCATACGTGCCCCACTTAGTAGTGAAAGTTGTTTTGAATTGGTCGGATTCTTGGACTAGGATTTGATTGTAACCTAAATATCCATTGAGAAAAGAAAATCTTTGAGCTCCTGCCACCATTTGAAGGATCTGCTCCATCGATGGAAGAGGATAATGGTCTTTTAATGATGCACGATTTAAATCCCTGAAATCTACGCATAACCAGATCTCTCTGTTCTTCTTCCTCACGGGCACCAAATTGGATACCCATGAGGAATGCTTGATGGGAAAAATTATACAGGCCTCGATGAGCTTGGTTAGCTCCTTTCTCATTAGTGGCTCAATTTTGGGATTAATTGGTCTCTGTTTTTGACAAATTGGCTTAGCATTAGGATCCAATTCGATGGTATGTTGTGTTAGACCTAGATCAAAACCACGCAGATCTTTATAGCTCCATGCAAAGATGTCATGATACTCTTGACAAAGTTTGATGAAAGCTTCTTTCTCTTCAGAAGTACACACTTTTCGATCTTAAGAAATTTTTCATTTGATACTTCAACTTCCTCAAAATATTCTTCTCTGACCACCATGTTAGGGCTTTGTCTTGTGGCTTGGTCATCTGAATTGAAAATGGATTCCAAAGTGACTAAACCTTTTGGTAACTTGTTTCTTTTCAATTGAATAATTTGCTCACCATATGACTCCTGCAACTTATCTTGATTCTTTGTAGCAAACTCCACCTCTTCTTGTAGAAAGAGGACAATTTGTTTGTCACTATCAAACACTTGCCAACTACTCACATTATCAGGGACTGCTGGTCAAACCACCATTTTAACAAATTGCTGCCCTTCTTTCATGATATCAACTGGTATGTTGTATTGTGAACCAATTGTAGCAAGCCTATCTGCATCTTGATTTTGATTTCTAGGGATTGCATGGATTCCAAAAGCTTCGAAATCTTCAATCAGGTCCCAGACTCGGTTCTTGTATGATCTTAAAAGATCATTTTTGGATGCACTACGTGCTGAAACTTGATGAACAACTAACTCACTATCTCTAAAAACAGTCAAGGCCTTGATTCCCTTCCTTTGGGCTAGCTGAATTCCTTGCACAAGAGCCTCGTATTCAATAACATTGTTAGTGCAACTGAACTGCAACCGGAAAGATGAGAAGTACTTATCTCCCTCTGGAGAAATTAACATAACACCAGCACCGGATCCATTCTTACTTCTTGAGCCATCGAAGAACAATTGCCACAGTCCTTTAGAATCACTTGGTGTTTTGACAAGTTGTGGTATGATCGTATCTTCTTCATGGATACAGTAAGTACCTAATCCTGTTTCTTCCAAGACCAGCAAACCAACTTCTTCTTCTACCAATACATCAGTGTAGGGATCGTACTGATGATCTCTACTTACTTCATCTAGCAAAGTATCAGGGACTTCTTCAACAAGGGTGGTTGGTTCATGATCGGCATCTTCCTCTTCGGGATCGCCGATGGTGTAATTTCCATTTATGGGACTAGCAGTGTAGGGTTCTACATGATTATGGCAGATTGGTTCTACCCTTATAGTTACTTTGGTTTTGTATCGAGTCCTGAGAATCATATGCGACCAATCGGTGATAGGTAACCGCCCATCTTGGCAGTGAAATCCCGTGATAGGCAGATGGCAAAGAGAGGAGGGAGATCAATGACCGATATGTCTTGGGTGAATGAAAAACTTGGGCATGCATGAATGGTAAGTTGAAGTCCTTTGATAACCCCAATAGTCTTAACATTTGTGCCATCCAGTTGAACAACCCCTCTATAAGAATCGGCGCATATTGTATGCCTAGTACATCTGTAATTTGTTTCAGCATGACAGAGCTACTGGCACCAGAATCGATCATGCAATTATGTACTTGGTGGTTACCAATAATCAGGGAAATGTAGAATGGCGGTGGTTTGTTTTCCGTAGGAATGATTTTCCCTTCGGTTGACACAAATTTGTAGTATTTTTCACTCCATGGCTTGGTGATCCGCTAGTTGTACTAAAACTGTTTAGAGCTTCTCGCAACATGTTTCTTTGGGAAGGGATCGAGAGTGCGTCCCACATGGTAACGCTCAGATTGGTTTTCTTCATTTGTTCTACTATGCGGAAGGGAATTGCTCCAACTTTGATGACGATTTTTTGGGCATTGGGGTCCTCCTTTGAAAAATGTTTGTTGGGTATCGCTATGCCTGGAGAACCATCTTTCCCTGTGGTGTGGCTAGCCGGTGTTTCTGGTGATTTCTTTCCCACATTTTTGTCAACTGCCATTTGAAACCCAGGTTGAGAAGTGGATGCCAGATCAGCTTCGAGAGTTTGAGGCTCCATTTCTCTCTTTTTGGAAAGAGTATTTGCTGCCAGCGATGAAGAATCTATATTTAATCTGCAAAAATCTTCTTCTTGTTTAGCAAAGCGGATTCTTGAGTGCACAGGGGTTGATCTGCTGCTTCTTGCGTAGATGAATTGTTTGTTAACTCTGAAGGGGCATATACACTTTGAACCATAAGGGCCTGGCTAAGAACCCCATTGGGACAAAGATTTTGATTGTGAGGTTGAGAGCAAGGATAACACCATTTGTAGTCTTGAACTAGATTATTTTGAGCAGTACTATAGCTCTAGATGAGCTAGCTGCTGAGAGGGTTACGAAAGTTCAAGGGCGACATTTGCAACTTGACTTGTAGTTTGATTTCGAGGTTGATTGTTCCCTTGAAAAGGATATCGGTTAGCAATCTGCTGATTTTGTGGCTGATACGGACGATTGTATTGAAATTGTTGCCTTTTGAGTGCAACGAGCTCATTTCTAAAATTTTACAAGTAGTGACTTGACTTCAAATAGGTCATTTGAAGAGCAAAGGAAGATTGAGATGGTTTCTTGGAGTCTCTTGGAATAGGAGCAATGATAGGTGATGATTCGTAAGATCGGAGAAAAGGGCATTGGTGGTCGTGGAGCTATCTTTCAAGCCTGAATCAAAGAATTCTATGCACTTATGGCAACTTCGTAAGCATCAAGAAGTGTAGTCCCTCCCATGGACTGGATCATAACTGCTACATCACTATTCAAGGCTCACAAATAGTACAAGAATGCATTATGTGCAGAAGGCTTTACGAGCGCCGGAATCCTATTCCAAGTCCTGTGGAATCGGAAGTTGAAATCACTCATGTATTCTTGGGAAGCTCTCTTTATGGTAGTAAGTTGTTCCAAAAGTGATAGGTGATCACTTTTGTCTTTGAACTATTTACATAGCTTTTCTCCCAACTCGTCCCAAGTGGTTATAGTGCCAACACCTAACCCGTGAAACCATTGAAGTGCTTTTCCCTTGAAAGAGGTAGCAAGAACTCTAACTACAACGTTGTCTTCTGTGATATTATGTCTTTACATGAGATCTTTGGCTACATCAAAGATATGATCCCTTTGGAGTAATGTGAGTTTCCCCATGTAGAAGGGTAAAATTTTGAGTGCCATAACAGGTATCGGGTCACATTGAGCCAACATAAGAGGACTGCTTGCATTGAAAGGGGAAAAACTTGGTTCCTCACCATAGCAACGAAAGGTTGATTGTTCATGGGTGGAGGAAACCTTTCGTAAGGAGGAGTTGAATGACCCCTACTAGGTAAATCTACAACTGGGGATGTGGAAATGCCTCTTCTTCTTCTCTTTGGAGGAGACAAGGAAAGTTTGATATGTTGATACTTTCCTTTCTTTGAAGAAGCTCTTGTCTAAATTCTTCGCATAAGTTCTTGCACTTTGAGATTTGGAATCCAGAGATATAGAGTCGCCAGGTACTTTGACTTGTGTAAGTGAGAAGAGAAGTACCAACTCTGTCCCACCAGGCATGCCAAAAACTGTTGTGTGTGGTCGCACGGTGGCTTAAGATTTCTTGTTTGATAATGAGACACCTCTGAAAGATGGAACTCTAACTTCTATGATGTCCCACCGGGCGTGCCAAAAACTGTTGTGTGTGGTCACACGGTGGCTTAAGATTTCCTGTTTGATAATGAGACACCTTTGAAAAATGGAACTCTAACTTCTGTGATGTCCCACCGGGTGTGCCAAAAACTGTTGTCACCAAATCACTGCACCCTCCGAATGGCCAGGATGTGAATAGGACGTTCGGTGTGATTAGGACACATGGGATCACCTCTCAAGCATGTGGGACTTGGGCTTGAGGTGAACCTCGGAGAAGGCCGGCTTCCTCTTCCTAAACTAAGTGTTGTACTACTCCTAGTGTAACAAAAATGATTATCTAGTCCTATGCTAACATTTTCATGGGGTTTTAGGGAAAGAGATTTACATAAATGAAACTATACTAGGGATGGTGATGCACCAAATAAAGGGTGTTTTCAGACTCAGGAAGGGTTAATTTGAAGAGGGTGTGTGCACCACAGGTCAACTTCACCTACTGTAACTTAGAGAGGGTACAAGATACCACAAACTAAGAGACACGCGTTCCCTTTGTTAAACTTTATCAGACCAAGAAATATACCAGTTTCCCAGTGAAGAAGGATGAACTCAAGAAGGGTGAACAGACACCACAACTCAACTGCATGCAATACTTCACCACTCGATAAGCACAGAACTCCAAGAACCTGCAATAGAACTTAAACTTGCACAGTGTACCTGCAAGTATGAGAAAGGCACAAAGAAGCACAGAAGGATGAAAGGACCGAGATTAGTCACAAAACACACACTTTTATTGCTTCAATAACATGCACAATGCATCATACATTCAGAAGAGGCAATAGTTGCCATTACAGTCTTGAAGAGGAGGCTTGAAAGTTCTCTCAACACACAAGAACAACTTGCAGAAGAAAGAGGATTCTTGAAAAGTATACACTCACTTGAGATATCTAAGCTGTCAACTTATGCGAGGCTATTGGAACCCTTTGAAATGAGATTCCAACTTACATTTATAGAAGAATATGTGAGAAAGAAGAGGAAAGGTCATAATTACATTCCTAAATTGAAGGCCCATGATGTATTTATTGCAGTTAGTTGAACCACCTGAGAAGGTTCCATCATGGGTCATTAATTGCCTGATGACCTAGTCTTCTCAATTAATTAAAAGAATATTTAAATAATAATAATAAATATTATTATTAAAATATTTAAATAAAAATATTAATTTAATTAACATAATGTTGGGACCCCCCCATTGACCCGTTTGACTTGAAGAGGAGGGGGGTCCATGTGGATAGAGTCTGCACAAATCTCAACTCGGTGAGCTTCGAATCCTCTAACTCGGTGTTGTAATTGATTTTGAACCCCACACCAACTCTTTCCTCATCTTGGCAATCGGGCTCTTTTGCATTGAGTCCTTCGAATGGTGAGCTATCAAACTCATTTCTTATCATTTTCCTCTGTTAACTCGAAGCCATTTATGCATTCCATGTTCAAACTTCATGAAACATCACCATGAGCTCCTTGCGAAGTCACCGAGCTCTTCATCCAGCAAACGATCTTACCTTTCCTGGGCTCAAACTCACTTGAATGTCGTGCTTAACCCAACATTTCTAAAAAGAATGGTTTTACCACAATGCTCACGGTTCTTCCTTATCATATAACACTTGTAGTAAGAATGTTTTAGCTTGGCCATAATAAGCACAATTGTACCTTCCAAACGATGAGAAAATGCCATTACCAATAAAGACCTAATGCTGCCATGATGATGACCCAGACTCATGCCCATAACATGTCGATAGACACACTTAAGATTGATTTTTGGTCAAAGAACCCTTCGGTATTTTGGCAGTGCATTCGGCAATCTCGGCTCCAATCAACAATTATGCCACTATTGGAATCTTAGTATGGCATAGGTAGCTGTGAGCTACACCATATACTCATTTTTCCAGAAACTAAAAAGATCCTTTATGTTACAATCTGCAACACATAAAAGAAGATTCGAAAAATACATTGAACAACTGGGGCAACCAAGAGGACCTTGGAAAAATGTACAGGTAACAACCATATGAATTCTTCCTTAGTCGTGGATCAAAGCTAATAGAAATAAAGCTAGATAAAATTAGCTTGAAACTACAGTATAATCGTCCCGTCCATTATAAAAAAACACAGCTTTTCTGATCCTGGTAAAAGAATACTTTTATTGTATGATTGGACGTACATAATGGAAGGGTATAAATATTGCCTACTGCCCATAGAGTTTCTCAAGGAGACCATTTACAAGTAACAAGGATGTAACATGCAAAACGGCCAACCAGGTATTTCAGAGTTAACCTTCATACTCAATTCATTTTTTGGAGAAGCAATGTTGAGCAATATGAATCGTTTCATTCTGCACGGTAATAAACTTCCATCTCCTGACTCGGGCAAATTTTATGAAGCCGTGAATGACATGACTCCAATCCATTGTATACAACAGTGAATATTTGTTTCCTTCAGTTGTGCGTGGGAGCTTGTCTCACGACCACCGAATGCTCAGAGCCCGAATGGGAGTTGGGAGAAGTATGTTGGCAAAGGTTAACTAATCAGTCGACATCCTTTTCTTGCATTCGGTGAAACAAAGATCAACACCGTTATACAACTCGCTTGTTGGAAGTGTTAAAAAGGCTTCTTTATGCTGCATGGATACTTGCTACATGTGCATGGGAGTTTGTCTCACGACCACCAATCTGGACGAGTTTTCAGCATTGCTTTCCTGTCAAACACTTCACACATGAGCCACGACTGAGCCATTAACGCATCACCTTGGTTCGACCTGCTGTAACCTCCGCTGAAATTGGCATCACGTCGCGTTTTTTAACCCATGACCCACTCCAATTCACAACTGTCCTATTAATCCTCCCGGTGACTTGCAAAAAGACTCGAACCACTCCAAGCTGTGTGGATTTCTGTTTACATGGCCGTCATGCGGAAATCTCATGACGGATTGCCATCTTAATATTTCCCATTTCGCAGTGTTTTCCTGAATCTCCCCTTCACGAAAGTTTGGTCATGGTTTTCCAAACCAATATTTCCACGCTTGGCAGTGTTTGCCTTATTTTCCATGTTCATACCTCAGCGTGGGATTAACAGCTTGGCCTGCCATCGTAATAGTTCCATGCTTGGCATACTAGCTCCAAATCCCCGCGTAACGGCTTGGAAAAATTAATTCACGGGCCCCGGCCTCAACTTCACCGTGCAAACTTGGCAAGATAGTGAAATGTTTCCCAAAGATTTTACATGACCCATTCAAGCTTCAAGCTTCTGCAAACATGGATATTGCAGGATAGAGTCCATCTAAGTGATCCCTTGAACTCATGGCTATAAAAATATCATTTTATCGTCATTTGAGTTCACCATATCCTATTTTCCCATGTCATCTTATCATATCTACAACATGTCTCTAAGAACCACTATGCCGTAAGTGATTTCACTCAAGATATCAGTAAACTCGACCATCAATTCCTTTGGGTCTAACTAGGATCAATATTTTAACTGAACTTCAGTCTGAGCTATAAGCTTGATCTCTCAGTGAGCTCAAATGTTTCAACGCTGAGCTATTTCCTTTCTCCCAAGAAACATGCTCGACTTTCTGAGTGACTCGTTGAAGATGCTCATATAATTGCAAAGCAAATTGTGCTTCATAAATATTCTGATATGAAACAGATCCACTTCTATGAGATTCACTTCCATGAGTTACACCGTAAAACAAGTAAGGTCTCGATAGAGAATTTTTGTAATAAATTTCATCAAGTCTCCCGGTAACACTCTCACTGTCACTTAATCGATTTTCATAAAAATATCTTTGAAGGAAAATCCTGAATTTGAGGATGCATTCGATGCTGAATAGATAAAAACGTAGTTGGGCGACCTGCTTGTTGGAAGTGCTGAAAAGAACTCTTACTATCTTACATGCAAACATGCTTTGTGCATCGAATGCTCGGCCGCTTTGAGCGTAGAACTGAAATTCTCCTAGGAAAGTGCCGTGAGGAAGTAATTGGCTATACGCAGCAGCTACAGGGTAGAGAAGTAAACTTATCTCAGAAAATGAGTGGCCTCCAGAGAGAGTTGATTGTGACAGCTGCCGCAGGGTGATCCTAAGGAACCGTTGGTGTTGATCCTGATGTTCTGGTTGCATGCGACCACAGTCGTGATCAGTTGTTGTAAAATCTTGCCGCTGTAGTAGAAGAACGAGATAAATTTTTAGTTGAGTTGTCTCACCTTTTCATTTTGGAAACTCTCTTCCATGGAAGAAGCTCGACCAAATCTTGAGGCAGCTATTGTCTCCGTCGAGTCATTAAAACTAAATTCATATTCCAACAAGGAAGCATCAATCTCTCCATGTTGAATTAAACCGAGTCAAGCTCGTCATTTCTCTGCCTCAATGAGCCAACCATCGAAACATCCTCCGCTCCTATCGAGACTCTTTTATGACAAGCCAAAGTTGGACAACCGAACTTACATTTCCTACTCATGAACTCGTCTAAGGCTTGTGATCTGAGTTATGACCGAGTTAGGACAAGGCACGAACTCCTTTGATGACTCGTCTCTTTATTCCCGATTTGACATTGTTTTAGCTCGACCGAGTGAGATAAGCTTATCGAACTCCTCGATGGCTCGCATACCAAAAAAAATTGAGCGATCTCACCTGATGACCAGAAGTGGGTCCCTGGGACCAACGTCGTGATTTGATAGTAATAAGGCCCTGTTTTCCAATTTTTCCATGTGCATAAAATTGGATAACATTTTTTTATCAAGATTAGATTCAAACTGTGTGAATTAACAAGGTTTAAAAGATGGTGCCCAAGAAAGGATACTACAAAGGGGAATAATGAAGAATATGTGGGTTTTATGAAAAGAAATCATGCACTATGAAATATTACCAAGAAACTCATTGTGCCCCATAGTATAGACATAGTAAGAAAATCAGCTTTGTTAATGGAGGTAGATCAAGATGATCCACAATTCATACACAAGAACATGTGAGAACCAAAGAGTGGTGTTTTGTAGGATGATTTTTACCATTTTTTATTTTTAGAAACATATGTGAATGTTTTTTATTTTGATTTTCCAAAACTATATATAGGAAGACAAAGAAGCGTGGATGCCCACATACATATGCAAGAAGCTAAAGATGTGAAAATTCCCTAGTGTTAGGTGGGAGTATTCAAAGGAAAGATCTTCAGATGTAGAAGGGGGATTAAGGCCAATATGGATAGTTTAAACATAGAGATTAACACAAACCAATGAAGTGCCAAGAAGGAGCAAGGATGCCCCCAACGTAAGCTGGCCAAGAAGCCACTAATAGATAGAAGTAGAAGATTTTTTATTGAATGAAGGGAAAAAGTGTCCACAAACATAGAAAAAAGGAAATCTTATACACATGGATGTTCTGAACGATTCCGAAGAACAAAGGATTTCTATGAAAATATTTAGAAGGTGGACGATGAAAAAATGATTAGCCAAAGGCACAAATCATGAGACAATACATGCACTAAAGGAAGAGTTTGAACATAGTCTAAAAAGACATGGTAGCATAATAATCATGTTTACTCATAGAGATATAGCATGTGCATGTGGAAATGAATTACCTTTTAAAGGAAAAGAGTTGATAGATAGTAAGCGAAGACACTAGCCAATGTGTAGGAATGATTGATTTTGAAAGGATATTTGCGAATGGAGGGTGGAAGGAGAGTTGTACATTTCTCCACTTCTAGCCAGGTGTTCATAGCCCCGATGGAGATGCATTTTATTCTAATCACAACATTTTCCTACTTCAAGCTAGGAATCCATAGCCATGGTAGATATTATTGGAAATACCCCAAGAGAGAGTTATATATCAATTTTCTTTTGATTTTTGATTGATTAATTTTTATTCTTTTCCTTCTGAAAGCTTATTTCAGCTCTCTTGTTTGACAAGGAGTTAAGAACCAATGATGTCTTGATGGAAGGATGTTGAAGTGATTGTGATGACGATATTGGATAGTATCAACAAATACATCCAAAATTTCTTCACAACAATTTTATTAGATGAGAATTGTGATAGGATCTCTTAGAGGTCATTCACTCTTTAAGTTACCAAGGTGATGAAAGACCAAGGTAAAATAAATACCATAGAGATAAATGTCACAAAATGGGTGTGAATAGGCTAACCACAATAACATCAAAGGGATAAAAATGGTGGATGACTTACAAATAAATGGAAATAAAGGGAAGAAAGAACATGCATGTGTATGTAATACCTAATTGCAATGTTTGATCTTTATACCTTCAATTTTTTTGTAATGTTTTAAGGGTTTCTAATTTTTTTGTATTTTTGAATCTTTTCATGTTTTTAAGAAAATTTAGTTTTTTGGGATATTGGGACCAAACATGTCACTCTACGTGATAGGATCCAACAATCATGTGTGTGATTTCCTTGATAAGGGTGAATAAGCACATTTTTTTATCAAGCATAATATTATCCTTGATCTCGATGATCATGGTGAGTTCACACTTAATGATTTTGATTTGTTTTGAAACATGGGTTTCGTATGTGGGAGATTGAGTTCCCTATCCATAGGTTTCTATACTTTATGCCATACTTGATGGGTACATTGGTATGCATTCTGGAATCACATTTGATTTTGGATTTTATGATCATTTGAGTTGTTAGGAGCTTTAGAGTTCTTCGGAGTTTTGATCTTAGCTTGGTAAAAAAATTGTATGGGTTTCTTATAAGCTAATGCTTGACTTGTCTAATCTTGAGAAGTGGGAGATGAACATGGATGTTTAAAATTGATGTGAGAAATTATGGTGGGATTTCCACCATCTTTGTTAGAATAATAATGTGATGGACGAAAAGGACATGGTCCGAGAATTGAAGAAGAGGGGATATCATAAGGTTATCCACTAATGGAAGATAAAGGGATACTAGGATGTGGCCCAAGAATGGAAGAAGGGATACTAGGATGTGATCCATAGATGTAAGATGATTGGCTACTAGGATGTGACCGAAGAATAGAAGATGATGGACTACTTTAGGGTGACACATACATAAAAGATAATGGGCTAGTTAGATGTGCCCCAAGAATATAAGATAGTAGACTACTCAAAAATGTCCACAAATAGTAGAGGGAGGGCTAATAGAAGGTGACCCATACCTAGACAAAGATGAAGGGATATTTTGTGTTGACCCTATAAGAGATTGTGATTGAGGAATTATGATAGACAAAGATTGATTGGGTGATGAGAAGATAGGAGATGGATCAATACACGACCCATGAGTTTCATCACGTAATGAAGAATGTGAAGATGGAAGAATAGGAGGAGGATCAAGATACATGATATGAGACTCTTCCTCTATTTCTTAATAAAAGGAATAAATATTTTCCTCACAATACGTGGACACATCGAATTCTAAAGAGAATCCTTTCTCATAATCTGCTAGAGGAATATCTTTATATGCCCCTATAAATGCTTCGATTGTTTCTTAATTCTAAAAGAGATAAATTGGTATGAGTTTTTGATTTACCACAAGGGGTTGATTGGAAGAAAGAGGTTTAATTGGTGTGGAAGACTTAGAATATGTTTATTGATGATCAATAGAAGAAGATGAATCAAGAGACAAAGTAGAATTAGGGCTATATGCCTTGTGAGCGTAAGAAGATTTAGAATTGATTGGTATAGGTTTCCCTATAAGATGACATCATGGAGGAAGAATAGGAGGATTTCATATCCAAAATTCCCTAGATTATGACGTAGAAGTTGACTTAGATGATTGAATAGAAGGGATTTTAGTCATACAAATATTCAAAGGAAGAAGAGTTCATTGAGGTGACTGATAAAAGAGGTCTTGCGAAGAAGGGGAGGACTACAACTCAATAATCACATTATATGAATGGTAAAGAAGTTCCTATGAAGGAGGGAGGAACACGATTCATGAATCATATTAGATGAATCATAAAGAAGGTCTTACAAAGGAGGGTAGGGACACGACTCAAGAATCACATTAGATGAATGATAAAGAAGTTTCTATGAAGGAGGGGAGGACCGCGACTTAAGAGTTGAATTGGATGAATGATCAAGGATTTCCTGCAAAGAAAGGGGGACTCAAAAATTACAAGTATAATTATGGTGAAGGAGGTCCTATGAAGAAGGGGAGAAACATGACTTAGAGTCAAATTATATGAATCTAAATAGTAGTTTAGATCCGAATCACCATAAAATTGGAGGAAATATTTGGATTGGAATCCTCGAAGAAGAGGCTGGGGAACTCAAATAATGATTTAGATCAAAAGTGTCCAAACCATACCAGAAAATATGAGATGAAGGTGGGGAATGGGTTACTGGGTGATTTCTCTAAAGCACAAAGAACCAAACAAGATTTAGTCATGATAGGCACATTTTGATGTGAACACCGAAAATTTGATTCCTTATTGTCGAATGTATAAGAAACCTTGTGATAATCATTCATTATTGGCGTATGTTGGGTTCAAAGGTCTAGACCTAGATTTTATGATCAAACTTCTTCAAAGTGAAGAAGGTTTCATGTTGATTTGGGCAACATAACGATAACCAACTAGACATTTCATAAAGATGGGGATGTTTGTTTCATTTTCCAAAAGGAAGCTAAGGAAAACATACATCGTGATGACTCAATATTGATAATCCAACAAGTTTTGGACAACAATTTTAGAGGCATAAATTTCAAAGGATGGATCAAAATAACAACATAAAGGATACAAAGGAAATATTTCTAATGTTTGATTAATCCAAAAGTTACTTGATAGGAAATATTTTTTCCAAGGTTTGAAATATATGTTCAAAAATGACCATGAACTTAGGCAAAAACAAGAAGATCAAGAGGATCAAAGACCCAAAGGATTGTCCTAGAAACAATTTTATAAGGTGGATAAACACAAGGAACAATCACGCAAGTTCAAAACACAAAGCCAAATTAATGACCAAATAATAATGCATGATAAAGAATCAATGGATCAAATTGATTGTCCCAAATGGATAAGTAAAAATGATGAATAATCGTAAGAAAAATCACATAAGGTTTGGTCTAAACTAATAAATCAATGAACTTACTTCCTAAGTTGTTTCCGAATGGTAGTTGACATTTAAGACGATCAACAAAGTGTCGCCACTTATTCCAAGTTTAAAGAAATGAAAAAGGCATAAGTGATAACAAGAGGTTGCTATGATCCACAAAAAAGTATGCGTAAAGTGAGTTTGAATCCAACCAAGACCTATATCTCAAAAATTTGGATTTATAGAGATGAAGAACACAACAATTCCACTAAGATATGTTAACCAAACTTTACAAAAAACTGAGGTATTAATATCAAAATAATATTGATACGATGTGCAAAAAGGTAAAACCAACACCTTTCAAAATATAGGTAACATTTAAAATCAAAATAAAGCTTAAAGTACACCAAGGAATTGTTAAGGTGTGTGTAGCGTAACGTTACAATCTAGACACTTAGGAAAATTTTACAAGAAACAAGACGTAAGTATCAAAATTGTTGTGATAAAATATAGGCAACATAACACTTCAAAGGAAATTCTAGTGAAGAATCAAGATTGACTAAAAATAATGATCTTGACTTGAGTATCAAGATAAAATGGCTATCAATGACGTAAATATGTACTCACATACTTTAGACATTTAAAAACTCAGCCACAAACATGGATGAGCGTAAACGGACATAAAAGTGGTGAACATAATCAATTGACAACACACGTATGATTGCTATTCTATTGATCAAAAAGTGTCAAAATAAATCAAAGGAAGTAGATCAAATGGGGTTGAAAAATGTTTGGCCTCACTTTGGCAGAGTTTTACCTCACCTTATGGCGAGTGAAAAACTAAGAAAAAGTAATGTCACACAAATTTTGTGGTGAATAACATGTAGTTTGAACTTTAATGGACTCTCCCAAAAAAATTCAACTCCAATAAATTTCTCCCTTTGAGATGGCTCTCAAAATATTGGTACAAATAAGTTGGCTCCAAGTCAAGATAGCTTCCTAGGTGGTTCACTCAACTAGGTGTCACAAGTTTGTCTAATGCGAGCTCGATTTACCAAGAAATTCACACTAACTAGTCTTGGGTTATCTTGGCTTTACTTTATCCCCTTCAAACATAGTGATAAATAAATGTGTTCATCATGTGTTCTCACTCGTGTTGTGATAAAGATAATTTTTCTCTAACTCATAAAGGTGAAACTAACCAAGTAGGTGTGCGAGCACTTCCTGTTTCATCTTGTATGCAATGCAAAGTTACAAAAGCTATGGAATGAGGCTAAAGAACCTAAAAGCTTCACTAACTCATCCATGCACCATGAAATTAGATCTAAACAAGAGAAACTAACACCTAAGCTAAGTTAGATGAATAAGAACTACCACCTAAATAGTTATATAACAAAGCTAAGTCAAAATCTAGGCACCATCAAGATGAGAGCTAAACAAGATAAACACTAAGCATAATGCATTAAATTTGAACTAAGATCAAATTACTATGCTAAAGTGTTCAAAAACCTCTACTTCTCTAGATTATCAACAAAAGCAAATGGACCTATGTAGACTCCATGGCAATCAAATTGATTGTTTTGATCTTCAAGAACCTAGGAATGGGAGCTCATCAAATCTTGGCTACAAGACCCCTCTGACTATTCCCATATGACCCAAGCACTTGGGTAGAAAATGCAAGAAAGGAGGCTTAGCTCTTTAAATGGTGAATTTATCAAGAATAACAAAGAATTTTATAGTCTATTTTCTATGTGCTTTGCTTTTTTCTTCTTAAGAAATTTAGGTGTAGGTGTAAAGGTAGGAGGAGGGCTCTTTATATAGCCCAATGGATAAAGGAAGTAGTACATCCATTTGCATGTGGGATAATAGAGATGTTGAGTTAGTTGTGGATAAGGGGGGTTTAGATAGGGTTGAGTTAACTTTAGGAGGGTTTAGCTTGTCCTTTAGTGACCCATGTGGATAAAGGGGATTCAATAATTAATCAAGATGATTTAATTAAGAGATGTGTAAGCTTATAGAAGCTTTTTGAGGAATATTAGAATGATTTAGACCATAGAAGGGGATTAAATCAATCAAATATTGTTTTATTGGTTAAATGAAAGGGAAGCTAATTAATTAGTCTAGATAGAAGGGGGATTAATTAATAGAAGGTAGTTAATTAGGGTGCTTGTTGGATAGGAGACTTAATTAATTAGTGTAGTGTAATTAATTAATGAAGATAGGAGAGAAGATGAGCACTTTTGGCAATATGTCACCAATTTGTAGGAAAGGAGATAATTAGTGCAATTTAAGTATTTAAATTGCTCAGCATATTTAGGTGTGTCTACATTTTCCCCTCTTTGGGGTGGCATAAATGACACCACTTCAAAGATAGTAGATAGATGAAATTTTGAAGGGGTAGAAGAAAAATTAGTAGAAGTGAGAGATTCCCCCTCGAGTGTCGATGGGGTGATGAAGGAAGATGATCGATGATAAAAAGGTGAGAAATAGATAGAAGAATGGGCGGGGGTAGAATGCCCCGGTGAAACGGAAGATTAGGGGTGAGAGGAAAGTGATGTAGAAGAAATATGGAGAAGTGGAGAGAAGAACTTAGCCTCTAGCCTTTGTATTGGAACAACTTCAGTGTCATCATATTGCCAAAAGATCTACATCATTGGTCCTTATGAAAAATATAAGCATATGAAAAAATTAGAATGACATGAAAAGCCATACTATGAAAAATTGTCCATTGCTGAAAACACCAACTCCATGCAACATACAAAATGCAATGCAATATGAGAAGGAAACAAGCTCATTTAACAAGGAAAACAAGTATGAACACACATATCCAACCCAAAAATGGTCAAGACAGTTGTACAAATGTTTTTTATCAAGCTGAAGAGGTCCACATGTTCATGATTGATGAAAAGGGTTAAAAATGATGCCCCGAGCAAGGATACATGCAAGGGGAAATGATGATGGACACTGGGTCCAAGTAGAAAGATTTGTGTGCAATGAAATAGTACCAGGCAACAAGACATGCCCAGAGTATAGATGAAGCAAGAAGCTAGCTTTGTGAATGGTTGTGAATCCGGCGATCCACAAGTCGTGTTGATCGGTGAAGATGTGAAACAAACCAGTAGGATATAGAAAGAATACCATGCGCAAGACACAAGTTTTCAGTTGTAAAAAGCATGGAACCTATTTTTGTAGGTTTTTAATTTTTAGGATTTTGTGGAGAATTTTTCCTTGTTTTTGGATTTTGAAGTGATATATATATATATATATATATATATATATATATATATATATATATATATATATATATATTGTTTTGTGTTGTCTAAAATGTGGTGGACATTAGAAGAAAATAGAAGAAATAGAATGAAGTGCCTAGATGCAAAAGAAAATGCCCCAGGGGGAAGAAAAAAGAAACAGGGACAAATAATGTCCCTGTATAGTGGAAAAATTAATAAAATAATTATTCAAGAGAGTGTGGATAAGAAGAAAAATTGCCTAGGAGCAATAAAAATTGTCCTAGTGAGAAGAAAGGGGTACTAGATGGAAAAAAATGCCCCAACACGGTGAAAAATGAAAAAAAAAACAATTATTCCACAATGAGTAGAGGAGAAAATAATGGTCAAAACGAGCCTCCAGGCACCACGGCCAGTGAAAAATAGGTTGATATACCCCACTGGGGGTAAATCACCGTGACCAATTCATTTGTTATTAACCACTCTTCGATTTTTACCATAAGGCTCGACAGTGAATGAGGATGATGGTGAGAGCATGAGACCGACTGAGACGGGAAGACATAGTCCGAGGGTATGAGCGGCATGTAGAAAATGGCATCTTTGTGAGTATCCTAACCCTCTTTGTCAATTTTGTAATTAATGCCCCTATAAGTAGGAATTAGGGTTAGAGGTCGCGTGGACGTGCATGCGCGGGGACGTAGGTGCACTAAAGGTGGCACATGCACCCAAATGATGGTGCAGATGCCCTAGTACATACATGCACACATGCAGAACACATAAAACATGCCTATGCACATGCGTATATGCCACACATGTGCGCACACATGCACACACTACACAATAGCGCACACACAAAGGCCCCATGCACATGCACACATACTGAGTTCTAGATGATGGTGCAAGTACCCTTAAGAGATTATACATATGCACATGCACCAAAGGGTGTGCAAGAACACTTAGCAGATGGAGGAAAAAATAGAAAAATGCCAAAAATGATGGCACTTAGAAGAAAATTTAGGATTTTTGGGTTAACCCTAAAAATGATAGGTAGAATGTAGAGGAAATATTAGTAACTGATGAATGGAATGATTTTGTAGAAACACTTGCACATGCTTCGAGATGCATAAGTGCCATTCATGAATTACAGAGCTGGAGGGGAGCATGCATCGACGAGACCGATGTGCAGTGGCGATACTCCTAGAGGTGGTGGGCCTAGACCCCGTATCTTAGATGTTATCTATTACTTTGGATCATGGGTTGTTTACTGCATTAGCTAAGTGGTGGAATAGTGATATCTAGTGCTTCAGGATCCCTACTGGAGAGATGACCGTGACTCGGAGGACATGTGGTAGATTCTCTCGCATGCCTATCCTAGGCTCATTGATCGAGTATACTAGCAACCTCAGGTGGATTAGGGTGGTTGTTAGTGACTTGTTCGATAGAGATGATATACCACATGACAAGTATGAAAGTTGCATTTCATGAGTGTATCATGGATCTAACACTACAGCGAGGTCCATTATACATTATGCCACTTATTAGTGGGTTTTTACTCACTGATAAGACTGGGACATCCTTCCCTAGAGGTCTAATGACCTTAGTGCATGGGATCTTTAGTGGTGAGTATTATTGTTGGGGCCAGTGCATACTAGCACATATGTACTTGGGATCTACATCTTATTACCTACCACCATCAAAAGATGGTGGGGCATGCCTCTCTACTACAGATTTGGTCATGGGACCACATAGCTATCAGTGCCCCGTAGGCACACTACATGTCCGAGCCCTAGAGGATCCATCATATATGGCATGGGTTTCAGTAGGTGATGACATATGAGGTCACCTAGGCAGTTTATACAGATATCGATGAGAGTTCGATGAGCTGCTAGATAGGGATATCATATGGAGACCCTACAGGTAGATACAAGTGGCTAGAGGATGTAGTAGAGCTTAGCGTTTATATAGTGGAGCATTTCCTTCTCGGTAGTCGTAGCTATATCATTGAGTTATACAGGGTAGATAGATGTCAGTGACAACTGGGCATGGTGCAGGGGGTTCCATAGCTGACTTGTGGTATGCCCATTAAGACTCTAAGAGGCCAACTATAGGGGCCACGCATACAAGTGATCCGAGCTAGGGCCAGTTTTTTACAGATGGTTCCATAGTTATGGGATCCGCTCACATGAGTTAGAGACATGGGCCCATTGCTAATTACATGGCTTGGTATGTTACCTTTTTACCTCAATGCTTGACTATCCCGAGATAAGGCCGGGCAACAGTGTTCGACCACCGCGAGAGATTTTTCATGGCGGTGATGAGAGAGAGGATGCAACAACCTGTGAACTAGCTGATCCATTTGATGGGCTACCACACAATGAGTAGGGTTCAACACAGGTACAAGGACAGAGGCCACAGGGACAAGTACAAGAACCTACATAGTTTCCCAAGCTTAGATTATGAGAGCAGGATAGTCATCCGAGTGATACAAGGACAGGCCCGGTGGTGCAGCCGAGTAGCATAGATAGCCACCTTACGAGAGCTGCAAAGTAGGCCTTAGTATAGAGAGACTAGGCCATGGCAGAGAGAGACTGTGCCATGACAGAGAGATCGGGGTCGTGCTAAGGCTACCTAGGGATGTGATAGTTCTATTCACTTCCAAAGAGATTCAACAAATGGCCACATAGATGGCTCATGTGACAAGCCTATATTAGTAGACACAAGCCCAACTACAGCCTATGACACTTCGGAGAGATATAGGATGAGATCGAGTGAGCAAAGTGGGTCGTCGAGCTTTCCTAAGCATCAACAGAGATAAAGTCCTGATGCAGAGATGGCATAGTAGTGACAACTTGAACTCATAGATATTTAGCTACAACAGAGGGTAGAGCATCTTACTATAGATCATTATATTTTGAGGTAGTTCCGGATGAGTGGCAAGCACCTTCCTATAGCTAGCAGTTGAGTAGAGGGACCAGGTTAGAGAGGCCTCAGGCCTCAGTGGAGCAGCCACAGGGATAGTCAATGAGACCGAGCGATGCTCATGCTATGCCTCCACCACGAGACAGACCAGCCACCCCATCTAAGGGCTTGAGTCAGCCTTGATGATTGTATTGATACATATGCCTCTTGATGAAGGCTATGAGAAATTTGTGCTCGATGTACATCATTCTTTATTGTATAGAAGTTTTTGACATATGCCTCTGATGAAGGCCTTGTGTATTCTCGATTGATGTATATCATCATTTTGTATGCCTCAGATGAAGGCATTTTTGATGTATAATAGTGATGTATATCCATTTTTGATACAGATATACCACACATGTGTATTATATTGACATTTTTGACATGACACATGTGTTATGAAATGGACATTTTTGTCATTTTTGATGGAGGATATGGATATATAGATGTGTTTATGATGTTTGTTAATTTTATTTCACATGTATATGTATCCTGATTTGTTGATGTATCACATGTGCTTTTATTTCTAGATGATATATTTGTAGAATAGGTCAAATGTATTTGCTCATGTGATGTGCTAGAATTTAGTGGAAGGGATGATATGATGATATGGGTGTGGGGGGGATAGATTTTGATATTTACGATCCCTCTTGCCCCCATTTGATGATACAATATGTGATTATTAGCTTAGCATTCATGTATGATGTATACTTAGCTTTTTCTTGATATATGATGTATAGATGATGTTAGATGTGATGGTATTGAAGGAAATATGATGATGTGATAACCAAACAATGCACATGCAACAAATAAACACAATAAAATGTCAACAAAGAACATAATGAACCAAAACAACAATGTACCATGATTTGCTAGCATGCAAAAACATACTTCAATATGTACAAGTAAGAATAAATCTAATCTAATCAAGAAAATATGAATCCTAACAAAGTATGCCTAAGCAAAAAACAATACAAACATACAAACATGAAGTAACTATACAAGTAATCAAGCAAAGCAAGAAATAAGACAATGCAAGTAAATGAAAGTGAATGTTTTTGTGAGATTGTTTTTGAGAAATAATTTTCTATTGTCTTTGTGTTTTTCGAATCAATTTTCTATTGTTTAGAGTTTTGTGAAACAATTTTCTATTGTTTTTGTGTTTTTCTAACAATTTTGAATGTTTTTGTGTTTTTTTAAACATTTTTCCGGAGCTATGCATAGGTAACCAAGAAAGCATGGATGCCCCCAACGTTAGATGGGGAATATACAAGGGCAATGCCATGTGCTTATAAACAGAAGGTGAAGTCACAGAAGTGCCCCCAGCGTGAGATGGGGAATAGACAAAGACCATGCCTTCACAGATAAATAAAAGGAGACAAATCCATATCAAGGCTTGACAATATTAGGTTCATAGGGAATCTCAAAGGTGAAACTAGCCCTAGGCTAAGTAAAAGTACCCTTTTAGATGCATGATGATTGTGAACAACGAATCCTCCCAAGGTGCCGAAACCGGTTTTCACCTAAGGACCTATCCAAAGTGCCACAATTGCATGGTTTTCACTTATGGATGACCTGTTTTTTCTTTTTCTTTTTCTCTTTTTTGATTTTTTTGTATTTTGATTATTTTAATCATGTTTTTTATTTTTTTTTTTCTGATTTTTGCGCCATGTTTAAGCATAGAAACACTTAAGGTGCATGGAATTCATGGGCTCATGGAGCTCATCACCATTGGGGTGAGAAATTTTATATGATCCTGTACCATACTTAGCCATGATAACATAAGGTCCTAACCAATGTGGTTCGAACTTTCCTTTATTTTCTTGTTCTTCCCTTGTGTTGAATTGATTCTCCTTCATGACCAAATCACCAACCTCAAATTGACGAGGTATGATTCTTTTGTTGTAATTTCTAGAGACTCTGTTCTGATACACTTTGAGGTGATTAAGGGCATGGATGTGCTTCTCATCTAGGAGCTCTAACTCTACCAATCTAGCCACTCGGTAATCTTCATCTTTATCTAGATAATCCCTAAGAGAGATTCTTAGGGAAGGAAGCTCAATTTCTAATGGGATGATAGATTCCATTCCAAATACCAGGGAATATGGCATTGCACCCATAGGAGTGTGAATAGAGGTCATGTAAGCCCAAAGAGTTGGGTGGATTTACAAATGCCAATTACGACCTGTCTTACTTACCATCTTCTCCATTATTCACACCAAAGTCTTATTAGTGGCCTCGGCCTATCCATTGCCTTGGGGATAATATGGCATAGACCATTTTAACCTGATTTGGAACCGATGATAGAGATCCTTTACCATTTTATTCTTGAATGAATTTCCATTATCAGTAACAATGGTTGTAGGAATGCCATACCGGAAATGATATGATTCATGATGAATTTGGAAATCTGAGCTCCTATTACATAGGTTAAAGGGATGACCTCCACCCACTTGGTAAAGTATTCAGTAGCCGTAATGATGTGGGTATGGCCATCAGATGAAGTAGGGGTAAGCTTCCCTATTAAATCAAGTCCCCATTTAGAAAATGGCCATGGGGTGGTGATGGGTTGCAACGGTTGTGATGGAGCATGGATGAAATTTCCATACTTCTAACAAAGTACACACTTCCTTACATAGTTGTAATAGTTGGTTTCCATGGTAGGCCAATAGTAGCCTACTCTCAATTTTTTTGCTAGAACCATTTCATTAGTATGTGCTCTACACACCCCTTCATGCACCTCTTTGATTGCTTAGACCGACTCTATCATATCGAGACAATGTAATGATTCCAATCATAGCCATGATGATAAAGCATACCTCCTAAAAGGGTATAATGGGCTATCTGGAAAATTAGGCTTTGTTTCTCGAGAATGGGAGATGTTGGGAGGGAACATGCTATCTTTGAGATAAGTAAAGATGGGCTCATACCATGTAGAATTAGGACCAACAAAATCATAAGCCGATAGGATTCTAGCATGTCATACACAAGTGGTGTAGATTTTCGTAAAAGAATTGCATGTCGTTACTTTCTCGGTGGAATGCAAGCATAGAACCGATCATGGCCATAGCATCTATAGATCAGTTTTGCACTCTTAGAATATTTTCAAATGTGATGCACACAAAATACTCTTTTAGAGTTTCTACCAACTTCTTGTAAGGGATGAGTTTCTCATCCTTAACTTTGTATTCATCATTAACTTGCTTGATGATTAACTGAGAGTCACCAATAATCTTAACATGATGAATGTCCCATTTGATGGTGAGCTTCATACCTATAATAAGTGCCTAATACTCTGTGATATTATTCATGAAAGAAAAAAAAAGATGAAAAGCCTGAGGTATGGGGTCGCTAGAAGGAGTAATGAGGACCACACCTACCCCTAAACCATGAAAAGTAAAAGACCCATCAAAGTATATCTACCACACAATAAATTATTCAATGTATAGTAATGAGGCATCTAGCAGATCTAGATTCAAAGGTTTAGTGCCTTGTAAAGGTGCTTCTGCTAATTGATCAGTGAGTACCTATCCCTTGATTGACTTTTGATGCACAAACTCGATGTCAAATTCACTTAGTAGAATGATCCAATTATCCATTCTACCGGTGAGGGCGGGTTTAGACAAAAAGTATTTGAGGGGGTCAACTTTGGATATAAGCTTGGTTTTGGTGTTCAACAAATAATGACGAAGTTTTTGAAAGGTAAAAACTACAGCCAAACAAGCTTTTTCAATTTGGGGATAGTTGAGCTCATAAGTGATGAGAGTGTGAATAAGGTAGTAGACCACTTTTTATTTTTGACCAAGGTCGTATTAGGTGAGCAATGCACCAATAGAAAATTGAGTAGCAGAGATATAAAGCAGGAGCAGCTCACTAGGAGTTAGAGGCATGAGGACAGGCAGATTGGACAAGTATTGCTTAAGTAAGGTGAAGGCCTGTTGTTGCTCTAGTCCCCAGATGAAGGTGACATCCTTTTTAAGAAAGTGGGTGAACGAATGACACTTTTGAACAAGTTGGGAGATGAAGCAGTGAATATCCAGTATTTTTCCATACAAGCTGCATAATTTCTTAATGTTCCTAAGAGGAGGCATCTCAGTAATAGCGGGAACTTCAGTAGGGTCTACCTCAATTCCCCTTCTTGATACAATGAAACCCAAAAATTTTCTTGATAGCATACCAAACACACATTTCTTTAGGTTTAGTCAAACCTTATACTCTCATAGGCGCTCAAAGATACGCCACAAAATAGCAGGTGATCTTCCCTTGTCTTATATTTTCTGAGGATTTCATCCACACAGTCTTCCATGATATCATGGATCATATCATGGAAATTTACCATCATTTCCCTCTGATAAGTAGCTCCTACGTTTTCGAGACCAAATGGCATTACCTGATAACAAAAGGTACCCTAAGGAGTTGTAGAAGTCATCTTGTGTTGATCTTCATCGACTATCTTAATTTGGTTGTAACCTAAAAAGCCATCCATAAGAGATAACATCTCATATCTTGCTATTGAATCTACAATCATATCAATATTTAGCCGTGGAAAATCATCCTTATGGTAGGCCTTATTAATGTCTCTAAAATCCATGCAGATTCTGATCTCAACAGGATTTTTCTAGGAGAGGGATGATGTTGGATATCCATTTAGAGTAATCAACGGGCGAATGAATCCTGCCATAAGAAATATTTCTAATTCCTCTTTGACCAGGAGAGCCACCCTTGGGTGTATCTTCCTAAGCTTCGCTTAATAGGCTTAGCATCTGCATGTACAATTAAGTTGTGCACGACCAAAGTTGGATCTAAGCATGGCATATCCTTATAAGACCATGTAAATACATCTATAAACTCCCATAGCAGCATGGTGAATGTTTTATATTCTTATGTCGAGAGTGAAGCTCCCAATTTGACTATTTTGGGTCTCTCTGCTATGTCAATGTTTACATTGATAGTTTCCTCTACTAGTAACTTTGACAAGTCCTTCATACGCGTAGGATCGAGATGAAGACTAGGATCTTCATCTAATGATGTCTCCACAATATTTTCATGCTTGAAGTGGTCACTTTTATTATCCCTTGATTTTTACACTGTTTGTCTATGAGTTCCTCAAAGAGGTTTTCACTGTGTGACTTGGACTTTGATTTTTTCCGATGCTTTACATTGGAACTTTTGCCCTCAATTTTTCTTAATTTTTTTACCACGAAGCTTAGCCTCCTCTCTAAATCAGGCATATGTATCCAAGTCAATATAGAAGCCCTTTTTGTGGTATCCAATGGGAATTGTATCCCGAATGCCCCCGAACTCGTGATAGCTTCATCATTCTCAAATAGATCTAGTAACATATGGTATTGTTGGTCCCATTCAAAAAGGGAAGGGTAAATAAGGTCAAGTGTAGGTTTTATAGGGGTTATGGTTAGGACATCGATATTCATGAATAGGTTCGTGCAGGTAAGATCCTCATATTGGCTACTATGGGAATTTGTATCACTTTGTTTAGATAGTCAAAGCTATCCTCATGTTCAGAGCGTGTAGCATCTTGATCATTAGGATATGCCCCATAAGAGAAAATTATGATGTCATATCTTTCTATTTTAAAAAGTGGGAGAGGAACTAGTTCTCAGTTTGTCCTTGCTCATTCCTTCCACATCCTAGGCCCTTATAGCCTATGGAGTACATCATTCTCTAAATCTTAGGGATTCCATGGCTTGATTGGAGAGGAACCTATATCGGCAGAGGGACATGCATAGGTACTGTATGTACCCCCTCTTTCCTGTAACAAGTGCCCCAATGATGATACAGTCTCCCGCAAGGTGTTCGAGATCCAGAAAAGCCCTCTGAGTATGCGTTAACATCCGCATGCCCCGCTTAGCCCCCTCACCCTTTGTTTTCCCCTTTTCCCTCTTTCCTTGGCCTCTTGACCTTCGTGACGCGCGCCGCCTGCAGGTGGCGGAGCGGCGACCGTCAAGCAGGCGTGTGGTCCTTTTTCGGGCGGCGGTCCATGCGCTCTTTTCGTAACGCTCAGCGACTCGCGTGAAATATCACGTTTCACCAGCTTTTCTTTGCCGACTTGAGCATGCATTAATGTTTTTGGTCCCCTGGAACAGTGTTTTTCCTTTGTTTATTGTTTAGGAGTTCAATTTGGTTTTGGTTCTTGGATGCTTGAATTCCTATAAATGCATGGTTTGTGTACATGCAAATGGTCTGATTTTGGTGAAGATTTTGGTGAAGAATTTGGTCTAGAGTTTTGATTTGAAGCTTGATTTGGGTTGGATTTTGAAGTTTGATCTTTTCTCTCATTCCTCATTTTAGTGTTTTAGTTAGTTAGCTTGTTTAGAAGCCATAGCTTGAATTCACTTGCATCTTTTGTTAAATTGCTCAATTTGTTGGTAAGCCACGAGACCCATCTTGTGCGAGGAGTCTTTGTTGTTCATCCAATCCGGTTAGAAGCTTGCCTCTGAATTCCTCTTTCTTTGTAGATTTGTTTTGTTGTGACTTAGAGTTCTTAGTTTAATTCATTATATACAGTTAGTTTTATTCATTTGTTGGTAAGCCACATATCAACTTGTGCAAAGTGTTGTCTTTCAAACCATTTTGGAAGCAGGAATAGCTTAGGAAGCCATTAAAGTTGCAGGTTTTGCTCTTCGTATAGGATAGTCAAAGGTTACTGGTCGCTCATCACGTTGCATGACTGCGGTAAAATCCCGCTAGGAATCGCATAAGCCAAGCTCTGTACTCTTGCGCTATCCCTCTCCTACTCGCATTCTCGGTCTGCATTCTGAGCTGTCCTTGTCCCAAAATCTACTCCTATCGGTGCTAGCATTACACGCTTTTCTGGATCCAAGTGAACACGAAAGAACGAGAAGATCATACTGAGGGGACGAGATCACATACACCATCGGATTCGCCACTGTTCTGCGGAATCCAGGTTTTACATTTCAAAGTTCTAGTCAGATTCATATCAAATAGAGTAGTTAATCGCTTTATTTCATTTCATTCTATTCTCGATATTGCCAAGGAAGCTGTGGGGATTGATAGTTTCTGAGAAACTATGATTCACTCCTCACTTCTGAGGTAGGATCGAGAATCTTCGATAGATTAGACAAAGGCTATTTTATTTAGAATAATTCTACATAAATCGCATGAGCAAATAACACACTCGTTATCTTGTATGTTTTAAATTATTGTTTAGTTATTATTTCTAGATACGCTTAAAATAGTTTGCTTTCCTTAAAATTGTTAAAATATTTCTTAGAAGAATAAAAGTTATATAGTTAGATTTATTTCACGTAGTTAGAATTTGTTTCATTACAGTTAGATTTGCATTTTGTTTCGTATGACAATCACGGGACCTAGAGAGCCCAGGGAATACATATGACCTTATCAGGAGATATACACGAAACTATCCCAGGTCATTTTCCACGTATTCCGCAACCCATAGATCGAATCACGCCAGAGCTCGATATTGATTGGAGCCTTGAGCAGTCATCCTGGCTGATCGATCTATCACACCGATCCAAGTTAGAAGGGCCTTCTTTGCCTTAGATTCACAAATTCCACTAGTGCGTGTCGAAGACATTAGGCGCCTAACTAGTTTATCTCGCATATTCCCCTACCCCCACCTCGGGCTGTCTCGGCACGACCTCGGGAGGTCGGGTACGCGGAAGAGTCACTTGTTGATTCTCACGCTCGCCTGTCGCTTTTCCGAGCGTACAAAATTGGTGAACCCGACGTGAAACAAACAACTGTTTCACCTTCTCTTTGAGAAGTTTCATCTTCTCTCATCCACCTTCGCTCCTTCCCATTATTCTGCGGGTATTCATATACCCCCCGAATATGTCGGGATTCGACGCATATGGCAGACCCCTCCTGGGTCTTGAGGCATACTACGCCCAACAGAATAGGGAATCATCACCCTCGCTCTCAGTATGGGGTGACAACTATTCAACTAATCAGTTGTCAACACAAACCCCAAGAATCAGATATAGTTCGTCTTTTCAAACTGAGGAGTTAGATCAACCCCCTCGAACCCAACAAACAGAACCTTCAGGTTCCAACAATATGACGTTTACAGGAGAATCTGGTTCATCTCCTCAAATGTTACTCAGACCACAAATTAGTAGGCAATCAGATCCATACCTGGTCTTAGATGATGGACAGTCAACACGTTATCCTAGGAGTGAACAACACTCCCGGGGAATGTACCCATCTATAGGAGGTTTACAAATACAACCCGAAATCTCTTTTCAAGAAAATACCTCTATGCCACTGCATACAGGAAATATTCTGGGAGAAACTTGGCAAAATAGCGATCAATTTATGACAGGATATCATGTACCTTTACAACACCAAGGTATACAACAAACGCCGCTCAGGAAAAGTACCGTGGCTTCACCAAATGAAGTCATTTCAACGTTAGTAGAAAGAGTGAGAGGGTTAGAACTGGCTCAAGCAAGTCAAAATTCTCCGTTCATACAAACAGGAAGTTCCAATCCTCCATACCACTCTGGTCAGGTAGATCTCCTTACGGGAGTAGGCACGTTAGGCATGCCTCCTCAATATCCACAGCAAACGCCAACAAGGCCTATCATCTCTAACACTACTCCTCCCGGTCTAGTGTCGAACAGTCCGTTCCTCGACAATACCCCGTCCTATTTAAACATGTACTCTAAATCACCACAAGGAGATATGTTCTCCTCTCCGGCATGTTTGCTCAAATGCAAGGACCTCCCTATGCCCCTGCCAATGCGTACGCTGCACCGTATCAACAACCCATCCCACCACCACTCCCTCAGCAAACACCATCAATGGTCGAAAGCTATGCGATAGGGACGTATTCAGAATATCTAAAGGAACCCTTAGATTTCACCATACGAAGCGTCATGCTTCCAAGACCTCTCCCTGATTTGCCCAAGTTCAAGGGTGAAGGAGATCCAAACGCACATATCAAAGCTTACGCTACTGCCATACGAGAATTACTCCCTTGGGATGGGGTTGTTGCTAAAATATTTCCCAAAAACCTTGGAGGCATTGCTCTCGATTGGTATTATAGAATACCTGAGGCTTCCATACATTCATTTAAACAACTCGTGTCAGAGTTCATCAAAGCCTTCGACATGAACAAACTACTGAGAACAGGAATCAGGGAATTCTTGCATATCAAACAAGAACACAATGAATCTATCGCTCATTTCATCCAGAGGTGGCGTACAGTTCTTTATTCATCGAGCAAGTGCTCCAAACATGGATCGAGATGGAACTATGTGATTTATTCCTTCCTTCATTCTCTCGGCGAGAGAAGTGAAGGAAGAAGTCAGAGAAGTTCCCACGAGGACTTATGATGAAGTACTTGAGAGCGCTCTACGAATAGACCGAGGCAGCGATAGATAGTGGTCGTAAGGCGTATGGAGCAAGCGGGAGGTTAATCACCTCCACTCAAAATACTACAACTACCACAAACGTCAATCAAGGACCCAAAATCCTTAACAAAAATCGTGGGGTAACAACGGATGGGGTAACCGACCCAAGAGGGTAAATGTTGTTAATACTCCGTCACTGAACAAACAAACAACGGTGAAACAACAACTTTACCCCAGCGGTCAATACGGTGGATTTTAACCATCACACAACAACAACAACAACAACGGAGAAATCCCATACTGAGGGCCAAGCCAAAACTCATTTGGTTACCAAAACCAAAGTCAAAACCAAAAACAACAATTCCAAAACTTTGGTCCTAATAGGCAGCTTGATTTGATCGGAATTTTAGGCCACAATACACACCAAACCAACAAAACGGGAATTATAATCCCAATTCTTATTGTGGTTTCCATAAAATTCATGGTCACGACACTAGAACATGTCGTGACTACAATAAATTTATGCAACGTTTGCCAGAAGAACAAAAGCGGTTCTTCACGAGACTTGTTTTTGGCGAGATCCGTCTCATCATCACCAAATACTCTCGCAGGGGCAGTTTCTCCTCCAGAATGCTCCCCTCAAGATCTTTAATGATCCACTCCCAAATCATGACAGCAATAGGCTGAATCCAACTGGAACAAACAAAGGTGCAGTGATGGGAAACAATGACCATGAAGCCTCGACTTCATTAAATCCGTCATTCGCGCCACAGTTGGGAGCTCAACCGAGACCTAAGATAGTCAATTTGGTAGAATTAGCGTTGAACTACCTATCGAAGCTATAATGAGAACACGAGAGTATTTCTCTCAACCAAGCCCAAGTCATGCGGAGGCGAGATAAAAGTCAAACAAATAGTTGAAAAACCCATCGGTGCGTATGATTTAATTAGTGACCTAACAAAGACCTTCTCACACATTTCATTTTTGGACTTACTAAAGAACTCTCCCCCTCACAGAGCTGCTCTTTTAGAAGCATTAGGTCTAGGCCATCTAATTAACATCACTCCACCTCCCGAAACACAAGTAAATCACGTAGATTTTGATATCCACCCTCCGGGGCAGCCGGACAAGGATGTCGAATTCATCTTGAAATAAGTAAAATGCCCACGAGATCTTTGAGATCGCACGCGAGGTGACCCAGCCTTACACTTGCAAGTGTGGGTTTATAATAACTATGTAAAACGGGCAATGGTTGATGATGGGGCTGCAGTTAACATAGTCCCTTTCTCTTTCCTCCAAAAACTTGGATATGGAGAAACAAATTGTTCCACTACACGAAATACCTTGAGAGGCTATGATAGCCTTAAAGCCACTTCGATAGGAACTATAATATTGCCGGTCACCTTAGGGCCCAAAACCATCTTGACTGAGTTTTATATTATAGATCGGGAAACTAACTATAATATGATCCTCGGCCGACCTTGGATACATCGAATGAAGGCAATCCCTTCCACGCTATTTCAAGAAGTAAGATTCTTGCATCTGGGAAAGGTATTTGTAGCCAAAGGCGATCCAAAACCTTTCGATTTGCACCTAGCTGATTTAAAGAAAAGACCAGGGGTGCACTCGGAATTTGAGCTGCCAACAAACCAACTTAATAAACCCTCTGACCCAAAGCCAGAGGAAAAGTTGATACCTACGACGGATCTTGAAACTACCAGCATAGCCAAAACAACTCCAACCCCTAAAGGTAAAACTAAAGAAACAGTATCATTAGGGACTACTGCGAAAATCGTTGAATTGATAGAACAAGATTCTGATGTTCTTACCATTCGATTCGGTAGGCATAGGATTTTCCCTAGGTGTTGGTTCCTTGCACCGCGAGAGGATCTCGTATGATAGAAGTAGAGTGTGCAAGCGCGGCGAGATGCCCCAACATCTACACTCCCGGCTAAGTATTGGACTCTCCATTTGATGGAGCTAAATGTCGTTATGGAGCGGGGCGGGTATAATTCTTACTTTGCCCGAGGAGAAGGTCCTCCCATTCTCATTTAAGTTAAACTTTGAATGCACAAACAATGGCGCTGAGTACGAAGCCCTCCTCCTTGGCCTCACCTTAGCCAGAAGAATTGGTATTAATAACATCAGAGTCTTGGGAGACTCACAATTAGTAACAAACCAAGTTTCTGAAGTATATGAAACTAAAGCCGAACATTTACAACTCTACAAAAATGCTGTATTAGATTTAAGCAAGGCGTTTAACTTCATATCCATTGAAGCGATCCCGTGAGAGAAAAATCTTCTCGCCGATTCAATAGCAACCTCAGCATCACGTTTTACTCCAAGCAATGAGCTAGAAGATACTCACTTCACAGTATCCATTCGTGATGAACCATTAATAAAAACAATGACAAATCCTCTTTTTAGCGGAAGTGAATCTACCGTCCTAGACCATGTTGGAAATGATGCGGCTACTTTGGATTATTTAAATGCCTATGCAGCATTACATCTCTCCTATCACATGCTAGATTTATCCCTGATCCCACATTCGTCCTCCTACTTCGGAAATCCCGTAACGGATCTTCCGTCACTGAGGAACCTAACATATACGCAATAGAAAATGGGGATGATTTAGATTTACCTCCAGCACCACCTGAGTTCGAAGAGGGTAACGCCTCTTTAATCGAAGAAACAATCGATGTCAACATTGGGACAGAAGATGAACCAAGAATATTGAAACTAGGTTCTTCGTTGACACTAGAAGAAGTGGAAATACATACTCAGGTTCTCAAAGAACATCAGAAGGTGTTTGCATTTAATTACAAGGAGATGACGGGAGTCGCACCCCACATTGCGGTACACAACCTCGTCACTAGATCGGATGCAAAGCCAATTAAACAAAAATCAAGGCCCATGAAACCCAAAGTAGCTCTCATGGTAAAAGAGGAAGTAATAAAACTCCTTCAGGTAGGATTTATCAAGCCAGTTGACTACTCCCAATGGGTATCTAATATCGTTCCCGTTCTCAAGAAGAACGGAAAGATACGCATTTGCATAGATTTCGAGACATCAACAAAGCGTGTCCTAAAGACGATTTCCCATTACCATCCATAGACGTTATTGTTGATGCAACAACTGGTTTTGAACTTTTGTCTCTCATGGATGGATTCTCGGGATACAATCAAATCAGAATATCTGAGCAAGATCAAGCTAAAACCACGTTTATAACTCCTTGGGGAACCTATTGCTTTCTGTTGTTATGCCATTCGGTCTTAAGAACGCGGTGCTACATACCGGCGGGCCATGACATACATATTTCACGATCTAATTCATAAAATCATGGAATCTTACGTAGATGACTTATTGGCTAAGGCCAAAAGCGTTGTGACCATCCGAAGTACTCGCATCATTCTTTCGCCTAATAGAATACGGAGTCACGCTAAACCCAGAGAAATGCGTCTTTGGTGTAACGGGAGGAAAGCTCTAGGTTACATCATATCGTCACGAGGATCGGCGTTGATCGACCAAAATTCGGGCTGTCCTCGAAATGGTCCCACCTTGAGTGAATGCTGGAATCGAGATCATTTCTCGGGAAGCTGAGGTGCGATCGGAGATTCATCCCGGACTTAAGCTTCCGCTATTCATCAATCAACAATTTACTCAAGAAAGACTATAGCATTGATTGGACCGAAAAGCTGCAATGAAGCTTTCAACGTGATTAAGCGTTTCTTCTTTGTCACCACCTACGCTAATGCCACCTAAGCTGGATCGCCGTTAATCCTATATTCACGAGCTACGATGTCTCATTGGCACTGTATGTTGGCCAAGAAGAGATGACGATGACAAGAGAAAGCGTGCGATTTATTTCATTAGCGAACTTTGCTCGACTATGAAACACGCTATACACAAGCGAGCGAGAATGTCTTGCCATAGTCTTTTGCTACTAAGCGTCTAAGACATTACATCTTTGAATCAAGAAACAAAGGTCATGGTAAAGACGGACCATTTACGGACTTTTCTCACACAAGGTTCCTTATCCAAAAAGGCTGGACGTTTTATAACCTTAATGGGAGAGTTCGAATTAACATTTGTAAATCAGAAGTCAGTTAAAGGACAAATCATCGCGGATTGGTTAGCTGACAACCCATTAGACGGAGGCGATCTAGTAGATTTGGATTTTCCAGATGAATGCGTATACTACATCGAAACTCGACCTGCTATTTCTGAGTGCCCTTGGTACACTGATATCATTAATTATATCATGGACCATACGTACCCGGATGCAGTGACACCGCAACAAAGAAGGTGATTACGCATAATCGTAGCCAAATATGTCATTATAGAGCAGGTGCTCTATCGAAAAGCATTCGATGGAATGCTCTTAAGGTGTGTCGACACAGAAGAGTCCAAGAGGATTCTCCATGAATCCCACAGCGGTATATGTGGAGGCCACTTCGGTGGCCATGCCCTTTGCTCGAAAAATACATCGAATGGGCTATTTGGCCCACTCTAGAACATGACGCGATAGAGTTTGCGCGAGTGTCATAAGTGCGAGGAATTCTCCCACGAGATCCACATGCAGCCACAAGCTCTCTGACCAATCGCTACTCCATGGCCCTTTTCTACATGGGGCCTAGACTTAATAGGGAAATTCTCTCCCTCATCCTGAGATGGCCATAATTTTATAATTACGGCCTTTGAATATTTTACCAAATGGGTGGAGGCCATGCCTCTTACTCTACGTGTACACAGTTACATGTAATCGCTAAGTTCATTTTAAATCAAATCATTTGCAGAGTACGGTATCCCACAAATCATTATCTCGAGATAATGGAACTTCTTTCAAGAATGAAGAAGTTCGTGAAATCTATGCAACAAATTTAAAATAAGCCATCATACGGCTTCCTTGTATTATCCCCAAGCCAATGGGGGCGGTGAAGCACAAACAAAACAAAGCTTTGAAAGCCATTCTCCTTAAAAGCGGTGAAAGAAAACAAGCGAGATTGGCATTTGAAGTTATATCCGGCCTTGTGGGCCCCAGAACCTCAATAAGAACACCAGCGGGAGCAACTCCTTTCTCGCTAGTATTTGGGGCGAAGCAGTTCTCCCGGCTTGAGGTCGAAATACCCAGTCTCGCATTTCACTACTGAGGATTACGGATGAAGCGCTTACGAGAGAGAAGCACGTCTTTCCCAATTAGAAAGCCTAGATGAAATTAGGTTAGATGCTGAACAACGGCATAGAGCTTATGCTGACCGAATGTGCCGGCAGTATAACAAGAAGGTTTATGAACGCGATATATACGAAGGTGATCTAGTTCTAAGACTAGACAGCCGGATCGACAAGAAGACCGGCGAAGGAAGGAAATTCCGGCCCAAATGGTTGGGCCCATACCGAGTCACGAAGGACTATGGAAATGGTGCATACCTCTTATGCACGCTAGAAGGTGAGGAATTTGGCGAAACAGTCAATTCCCTGCACCTCAAGCGTTTCTACGCATAAGCAGCTAGCACTACCTATATAACTATCTACATTGCATCTTCATATAGATTTAGATCATTTTGTCCACTTGTTCTTACACAAATTGTGATCAAGGAATCTATTCTCAAAGTAATTCATTACAAACTCATGATGTTGTTGGCACAAAACTTTCTAATCATATCTCTCCATTTTCGCGATATCATCAATCACTTCAGAATCTTTTATCAAATAAAATCAAACATGACGAAGTCTTAACGGTAACCATACCAAGATCTGCAAGTTTGTTCTCGCTTTGATTTCTTCTTAGGATTGGTGTCTTGCCTATGGTCTATTCTAGAAGCTTCATGGTGTCACATCTATCCCATATATACATCTCTTTGGAAACAAGCATATATTGACATTTTACTCAAAAAGACAAGTCAAAAAGTGATTAAACAGAAAATTTTATTTTTACACATTTCCTTGCCCTACCAACCTTCGGTGATGAGCTTGCGTCTCTTACTAGTGACGTAGGGTTGGGAAAGGATGGAAATGCCCTTACTCACCTATGCCTTGCCCACGGTGATAAACCCACGCTTCTTACTAGTAGCATGGGGCAAAGTGTAGGGGGTCCTCTAGACAATGCAAACATTAAAAGGTCATAAACAAACTATTCAAACTTTGAGTCAAAAACGAATGAATCAGATGCTCAAAATTCCAAGAGAGTTAAAAATCCTAAAAACCAGATTTTGTCTACTATGTGGCCATCTACGGGTCTAAGTCTGGATAAACCGCAAAGCAAGTTGCACCCAAAACTATGAAGTCATTCGGGTGGAGTAAGCTTGTAGTTTTCAATTTGGTTCCACCAAAGCTTCGTCTATCTTTCATCACTATCGTTTCACCATATTTCATACACTTTGCCCTTCTTGGCTCTTGGTGATGAGCCCTCGCATCCTACTAGTTGCGTGGAGTTAGGAGTGGGGCAAGTTAATCTATTCATCATACTGGTTATTTTCATCACTTTGCCAAAACAAACGTGAGGTATCCAAATTGCTCACAGAAGCTAAGATTTAAGATCACAATATATCTACAATATCATGTATCAGCATCATGAAACACAAAAAGAAAGCAAGCATTTGCATCATCATTCTCCATTGCATACATTCTAGAAAGCATATAAAACATACATCGTAGTATACACAAAGCAGTTGGAAATAGAAAGGAAAACGTGAGTGACAAGTTTTGATCTAAAATCAATGCATATATATAAATAATCAATGTTTGTATATAATGCCATCATGCATTAGGCATGGTCAAAACGCTCAAAGAGCCCGTGATATACAAAAGAATCCATGATACAAAATATACAAGGGCCAAGTCGCCTCTCAACCCCTACGCGACCCCTCCGAGGGTGCGCGCCCTCGCCTAGGACTCCGGCTACGCCGGCGCTCTGAATGCACGGAGGGCTCAGGGTCTCGAGGAGCAGCCGCGGTCTCGCCACGAGAATGGCTCCTCATAAGACGCTCGGCTGTCCTATAGCCTGCCAACTCTGTACGGAGAGTCGACACCATCCTGGCCACATGCCAAACGGGAGCGAAGACGTCAGTATGCCTACCGGCTGCTGAAGGCTCCCCGGCATCTACAGATAGCTCCGCACGGGTCTTATCCATAGGGATCATCAGAGAATCAGTGCATACCCTACGGATTAGATCCCGCCACTCGTCAACAGTCTCTGCAAAACAAAGAAGAAAAATGAATTAGAAGCTAGGCAAGAGACTAAAAGATACAATATCAAAACATAAGGAGAGATAGCAATTAAAAATCCTAAATTAAACAAACATTGAAAAGATGAGAGGATAACTTACTCGGATCACCGGGCCTCCAAGATGGGTCACTTGGGGCCGGCGCCGCTGCGAGATGCGGCTTGCAGGCGAGGGCTGCTCCTGTAGTAGGGGCAACATGACGCCCCGCAATTGACTCATCCTCTCCACCATGGCCCTGAGAGAGTGGCTCCTCTGAAACTAGAGTCTCTCTCTCTGCACTCTGCTCGGCCCTCTCTGCCTGCAAAATATCCTGAGTGTCATGCCACTCAGGATCGCTATCATCCGTCTGCTCCTCGACCCTCCCTCTGTGGACTCCTCGAGAATCGGAGTCGATATCTATAGGGTCATCATTGCTATGAGCGGGACCGCATGATAATCTGAAGTAAAGGTGCCAGGCGCACCGGCTCTCCCTCGGCCCGAACAATCCCCCTGGCTGCAATAGGAATACCGGGGTGACCTTTGTCCGACCACGGCCTCTAGGCCCCCTCAGCCTCCGGGTGATCTATAAGCCGGTGCCCTTTGGAGGAAGCATGCCCACATATGGGAGGCCGAGCTGCTTTGAGGAACCTGCCGAAAGGATGTACCTCCACCCGTCCCACACGGTCGATAAGCTGCCTGTGGTGGAGCGAGAGATCAATGTGAGAGCCTCCTCTCCCCAAATGCGGCGGCCATGTGTGTAGTGCGGTGTGGCCTCCATATCTGCTTTGTGGTGAGGGAAGGCGGGTGGTGAGGTGCTCTAAGCACCGACATATCTGACCATCTGGCCGCCCTCACACCCCCAGGATCTGCCACCTCCACGCCTCTGCCATAGGGAATGAAGCGCTCATACACCCAACTCATAACTAGAGTAGGGTGACTCAAAGCTTGTATCCTATAGAGCGGACCACCTGTATAAGTCATGGTAGGTGGTCCCCAGAATATCTGTGCCCCAGGCGTATATCCGGCCATGCCCCTCTATCTGTGCAATGATGGGGGCCCAGCAGTATAGTAAGGTATCCCCTCCCTTGTCCCCGATCAGCCTCGAAGCAAGGATCCCCATGATAGCCTGTCGAAATACGGGGATGGGCAAAGAAGGAATGGATCTAACTCTCACTCCCTTCTTCGGCCCCGTGGAGATGGCTGCATCCCCCATGTAACCTGCCCACTGTGCAATCTGTGCTTGGGACCCTGCTGTCTCAGTGTGAGTCTCCTCCCGATGATCGGGACCCCCAGGATACGGTAAACATCCTCCAAAGTAATCGTCCACTCACCGCGGACCCCTGGCAGTCGGAAAGTGTTCCGATCTGCATCCCAATAAGAAAACAAGTCACAAAGGATGTGACTAGATGGTGCGACATGAGGCACGCGCGATATACGTAGTATGCCGGCCCTCTGCAATGTGTCCTCCTCATCTGGTGAGAGGGCATCCAATACCCCGGGCAACCAATCACACTCCCTCTCTCGACTCCATCTGATGTACTCCTCTCTCACCTGCATACACCCAAAAACACACAAAACAGAGCAAGTTAGTATCTAATCAATGCCGAGAGAGTCATAAAAACATATAGAAATGATAAAAATACAAGTACAATCTCAAAAGCAAGCTCCTTTTTTGCTTTACATGTGCAAAACCGCCGCCATGCCACGAGCGGGAGGCGGTTTGTAACTGCCTTGCCTTTAAGGCGGCGGTCACGTAACCGCGCGCCCACTGAACAGCGGCGGCGGTCGTGTAACCCGCCCGCCTGCCAGCCGGGTGGCGGTCGCGGTCGAAAACCCGCGCGGGTTTTTAAACCTAAAAAGCCCAAAAAATGCAAAAATTGACCATTTTGGCTAAAAACAAAGCCTACCCAGTAGGCGCCCCCCCTAGGTGGACCTTTTGAACCTAGCATTTTCAAAAATACCCCCATTGCAAAGAATTTGCCATTTCAAATTTGAAGGGGGAAAAATGCAAAATTAAAGAAAACCAACCTGTGATCTCGCGGGGTGGCGTTCGCATACGTGGGGGCATGATCGCTATCTCACTCTGGACGTTTCGACTCTATTCGCGCAAGAAACCGTCACCGTGGGTCCCAGAGCTCAAAATCAATCAAATCGACTCGCGCAAATGAATAGGAAAATGGGCCCACTTTCATATATATATCGTTCTATTTCGTTTTAAAATGACTTTTTCGCAGGTTCGGAGCGCTGTTGGAGGTAAGTTTCTATCCCCGCACAAATGGTACGTTCTCTTTCCCTGTTATTTTAGTGTTTGTTTTCCAAATTATTGTATCTATCTGCACTTGAGTTCTCTTTTCATTTTGCAGGTAGCGGGAATTTTGGAATGGCGTCATTTCAACACACGGACGTGTAAGGTATAACTTCTAACTCCCCATTTCGGGACAGCCATACTCGGACCCACCGTTTTATGCCTCTTCATGGCTAAAATGTTTCTCCGAGGGGGCAATATGTACGTACCCAAAATTGTAAAGGTCTTGTCTGCTAGAAGCAGTGTAACAAGTGCCCCGATGATGATACTGAGTCTCCTCATGAGGTGTTCGGGATCGGAAAAGCCCTCGGAGTATGCGTTAACATCCCGCATGCCCCGCTTAGCCCGCGCCCTTTGTTTTCCCCTTTTTCCCTCTTTCCTTGGCCTCTTGACCTTGGTGTGAAACCGCCGCCTGCGGGCGGCGGTCTCATGTGACCGCCGCCACTGAGCAGGCGGCGGTCTGTGCCGCCGCCTGCTCGGAGCGGCGGTCTGTCATGCGCATTTTCAGAACGCTCTTTTGACGCGACTCGCGTGAAATATCACGTTTCACCAGCTTTTCTTTGCCGACTTGAGCATGCATTAATGTTTTTGGTCCCCTGGAACAGTGTTTTTCCTTTGTTTATTGTTTAGGAGTTCAATTTGGTTTTGGTTCTTGGGTGTTTGAATTCCTATAAATGCATGGTTTGTGTACATGCAAATGGTCTGATTTTGGTGAAGATTTTGGTGAAGAATTTGGTCTGGAGTTTTGGTCTGAAGCTTGGCTGGATTTTGAAGTTTGATCTTTGCTCTCATTCCCTCATTTTAGTGCTTTAGTTAGTTAGCTTGTTTAGAAGCCATAGCTTGAATTCACTTGCATCTTTTGTTAAATTGCTCAGCTGTTGGTAAGCCACAGACCCATCTTGTGCAGGCAGTGCTGTCATTTCATCCAATCCAGTTAGAAGCTTGCCTCTGAATTTCTCTTTGCTGTAGATTTACTTTCGTTGTGTCTTGGAGTTCTTAGTTTAATTCATTATATACTGGTTAGTTTATTATTTTTGTTGGTAAGCCACATATCCAACTTGTGCAAACAGCGTTGTTGTCTTTATTTTGGAATAGAATAGCTTAGGAAGCCATTAAAGTTGCAGGTTTTGCTCTTCGTATAGGATAGTTGCAGGTTCTGGTCACTTCACGTTGCATGACTCGCAGTAAAATCCCGCTAGGAATCGCATAAGCCAAGCTCTATACTCTTGCGCTATCCCTCTCCTACTCGCATTCTCGGTCTGCATTCTGAGTTGTCCTTGTCCCAAAATCTACTCCTATCGGTGTTAGCATTACACGCTTTTACGGATCAGTGAACATGAAAGAACGAGAAGATCATGCGAGGGCGAGATCACACACACCATCGGATTCGCCACTGTTCTGCGGAATCCAGGTTTTACATTTCAAAGTTCTAGTCAGATTCATATCAAATAGAGTAGTTAATCGCTTTATTTCATTTCATTCTATTCTCGACATTGCCAAGGAAGCTGTGGGGATTGATAGTTTCTGAGAAACTATGATTCACTCCTCACTTCTGAGGTAGGATCGAGAATCTTGCCGGTAGATTAGACAAACTATTTTATTTAGAATAATTCTATAAATCGCATAGGCAAATAACCACACTCGGTTATCTTGTCTGTTTTAAATTATTGTTTAGTTATTATTTCTAGATACGCTTAAAATAGTTTGCTTTCCTTAAAATTGTTAGAATATTTCTTAGAAGAATAAAAGTTATATATGTTAGATTTATTTCACGTAGTTAGAATTTGTTTCATTACAGTTAGATTTGCATTTTGTTTCGTATGAAAATCACGGGATCTCAGAGAGCCGGGGAATACATATGACCTTATCAAGAGATATACGAAACTATCCCGAGGTCATTTTCCACGTATTCATGACCCATAGATCGAATCACGCTAGAGCTCGATATTGATTGGAGCCTTGGCGCAGTCATCCTTGTTGATCGATCTATCACACTAGTCCAAGTTAGAAGGGCCTTCTTTGCCTTAGATTCACAAATTCCACTAGTGCGTGTTGAAGACATTTTGCCTAACTAGTTTGTCTACATATTCTAGCCCCACATTTGTCTCGGCATGACCTCGGGACGTCGGGTGCGCGGAAGAGTTACTTGTTGATTCTCACGCTGCTTTGTCACTTTTCCGACGTACTGATACCCTTACGTGTAAAACTATTGAGAGCTCTATAGTGAGTGAAGGGATCTGAATCTCCTTGTATTGTGATAGTGTGTCCCTTGTGCTTTAGTTTAATAAATTGATGGAACGTTGATGGCATAGCCTACATGGCATGAATCCATGGTCGACCTAGAAGCATATTGTACGGAAGTTCTAAGTCCAAGACATGGAAATTTGTGTGATGACAAGTGGGATCGACTTCCATGGGCAACGTGATTGTGCTAACTGACTCCCTTTCCACATTATCGTAAGTAGTTATAGTAATGATGTTTGACTCAAGGTCTGCTTTAGTATGTCCCAACTGCTTAACCAAATTTAGCGTGCATATATTCAACCCTGATCCATTATCCACAAGCACCCATTTGATCTTCTTATGGGTAAAAAATACCTCAATATACAAAGGGAGATTATGTGTTGGATTTTTAGTGGGGATTTCCCTATGATCAAAGGAAATGTGTTTAGTTGTTGTAATGTTTACTACTGTAGCCTAAATATGTGTAGGATCTACCTCTAGTGGCACTCCTAGCCCTTGAAGATTTTGGTACATAATGGCTTTATGCACATTTGATATCTTAAGAAGATCCAAGATCGAAATATTGGTAGACGTTTTCTCAAGTTTCTTTAAGAGGTCGTACCTACCATTGTGTGGGGTTGATGGAGAGGGTTCAGGAATCATGAGGTGGGCATGCCTTGTTACCATGGCACAATCCTTTCCCTTGATTTGGATGGTGTTCACATGGTCATTAGGAGAGCGAATACATCCAATAAGTGAATCATAATGATTTTTGTCTTTCTTGGTATATAAATAATTTTCTACAATATAACTTTGGGATGACTCTCCTCGATCCGGCTTTAACTCTTATAATTTACCATGTTTGGGGAATGGTTCTTTATATATCCCCATCTTTTCATTGGGTTTATGAGTTTTCTCATGGGTTATCCACTTCTATCTCCCCATTGTCGATGAGCTATTGGATATAGTGATGAAGTCGTAGACATTTTTTATTTTATGTCCCTTGACATGACATAATTTGCAATAGTCATGCTCCTTATACCATGATGGTTTTGAGCACTTTGTCATCAAAGGGTTGTGTTGTGGGATAAGTCACCATGTGAGCCGCATCCAATTGTTTTAATATAACTAACAAAGGCTCATTAAGAGGAGTGAACATTCTTCGCTTAGGTGGTGGTTGAATAGGTCCTTTGGTCAGTTTAAAAGGTTGACTAGTTTGAACCATTTGTACACATTTGGAATCTGTGATCCCGTCTCCCACCACATTTTTGTTTTTGTTAAATATTTTCAGCTTCTCTATGGTTTAACACTTTGATTATCCTTAGATTGTGACTTAATATTTCCTTTAGCAATAAGGGCTTTCTCTATTTGAACACATTTTTCAACGACCTCCTCAAAAGTGTGAACATAATGCATTTGAAGGTGGAAAGTGATGTCTGGATTTAGGTTGGGCACAAAGATACTTACCAGATGTTTTTTAGGGAAAGAACAAGGGAAGCTGGCTATCCCTCTCCACCGTTGTAGGAAGCTAGCGAAAGTCTCGTTAGGACATTGTTTGGTGCCACATAAGTCTACCATGGTGATATCACTTTCTATATTGTATGAGAAGTGACACACAAACCTCTCTACCAATTCTAGCCAGGTAAAAATAGACCCCGAGGTAAACAAGTAAACCACTCCAAGGCTTGACCTCCTAGACTCTTGGGAAAAATTCGTATGAGATAATTATCACTATAGGACACCTCTTGACATGCCATATAGAAATCCTTGACATGATCTCATGGGTCTCCCTTTCCTCTATATTTGTCAAATTTTGGCATGTCGATTTTTTTAGGGAAAGGTTGAAGTGTCATAGATTTTTCAAAAGGATGGGGACATAGTTCTTCATATTGATACTTTTTAATGCTCCCCACATTTCTCTCTTGAAGACTTGTAAGTTTTTCTTTCATAGATTGCACTTCTTGTGTGAGTAATTGTTCTTTAGTGGGGGAAGTAGGTATATACACTCAACTATATTCCGTATTGTCCCCTCCTTGGTTTTCTCTATGAAGTTCACTGATTTTGACCTTAGGCCTTGTCTTTTGGACATTATTGCTTGCTTCCTTTTATACATGAGAGGTTAGCAAGGCTAATTATTGACTAAGGTTGCTAATTTTTTGTTGAATGGTGACTTCTTCTTCCAGAGGTTCCTCTTCTTCTTCATATTGTGGAGGTTCTTCAACATTCTTGTGTCCTAACTTGATTTTATGTGGCACTTTGATAAAGGGTATTCTATGTCCCACTACATTATCATTTCCCACATTGGAGGTAGAAGCATGTCCATGTGTTAAAATATCCTCCATGTTGATAAGAGGTCGCTCCTCCTCATTGGCATTATTTATAGGTGGGATTGTTTCATTTTCAGTGGGCATTTTGGCCCCCAATTCTACAACCCGTGCTAGCACCCTATCCTTGTTTCTAAAAAGGAACTCATCTAATAAGGTGGGGTCAAAGTCAAAATCCACATGTGGGGATTCCAATTTTTCACCACTATGATCCACCATGTCTTCTATCTCTTTTTCTGTGGAAAATAGAGGCCCTAGATCATGACCAATAAAAGGGTTTGACCCTTATTTGTTTGAGGCTTCCCAAGCTTACACTTGTTGTGCTTTGTATGTTTTATTCTTGATCCCTAATCATGTTTTAGGAGCCATGATGTACGATAGTTTCACCAAGGTAAGTTGTGTTCAAAAATTTGTGATCACACCTAAGTGAAATGCAAAATGAATGTCAAGAATATGAATGAGTATAAATGTTAGAATACCAATGTGATAGAGTGATAAATCAATGTGACACAATGTTTGGTATCTAATCCTATCAAATGAATGAAGTACTTCCTATAATTTTTCTTCAAAAAGTAGTTGGTGTCGCAAGATAATTAACAAGATGTCCTCACTTATGCCAAGTTCAAGGGAATGAACAAGACGTAAGTAAATACAAGAAGTTAATGTGACCTCCTAACAAGGTATACTAGAAGAAAAGCCTAAAATTCAATTAATGCCTATATCCCAAAAAGTTTCAGTTATAATTTTTGAGTGACACAAAAATGTCACCAAGATATGTTAACCTAAATTTGTGAGAAAGTAAGGTATTGATATCAATATGCTATTGATATAACACACACAAGTGGTAACACGTAGCGCTTTTCAAAATTGACGTAGTAATAGAATCAAAATAAAAATTTTAAAGTGTAACTAAGAATTGTTACGATGTGTATAACATAACCTTACAATATAGATATTTAGGTCAAGTTTACAAGAAACAAGACATAAATACCAAAATTGTAGTGATACGATATAAACAAGGTAACCCTTCTAAGGAAGTTCAAGATGATAAACCACGCCTAACTACGATGACAATCCTAACATGGGTATCAATATTACAAATGCCACCAATGATATGAATACACCTCTGCACACTTTAGACGTTTAAATCACCCAGCTGCAAACATGGATGGGCGTAAACAAACAAAAAAGTGGCAGAAACAATCAATTGGTAACACAAAGGTAGTCACCCTTCTTTTGATCAACAAAGTGTCAAAAGAATGTGAAGGAAGTAGATCAAAATGGGGATGAAAAATGTTGGACTTACTTCGATAGAGTTTCGCCTCGCCTTAAGGCAAGTGAACAACTAAACAAAAGTAACGCTTCCCACATTTCATAATGAATGACGGATCATAACTCAACACTATTTTAAATGGTCAAAGTGGGCTCCTGGCCAAATAATATCTTCCTAGGTGGTTCTCTCTTCCTAGGTGTTACAAATTTGTCTTAAGTGAGCTTGATTTACCCAAAAAGTTGTAATGAATAATTTGGGATTATCTCAGCTTTGCTTTACCCCCTTTAAGCACAGTAGGAAACTAGTTCATCTATGTGTACCATCATTAGGGTCACCATATGGAAAAATGGTAAAGCTAACTCACAAGGAATGATTAGTCAAGTAGGTTTTGCGGAACACTTCCCGTTTTGTCCACAAGGTTCTCTCTTGTGTGGACTACTTTAGGGTTCTGGTACCACCCCCATTGTTGTAGCTTAAGGCATTATGCCAAAGGGGTTATGTTCCATTTGAGCGGATATGGACGTACCCTTTTCCAAAACCTCCAATACAGTGTTTTAAATATGTTGTTTTTTATTTTGTTTAATTTTGATGTGGTTTTCTTAAACACCTTTTGGAAACTTGTACGACAATTGTATTAGTAGTTTTGACTTTGTTTTGATTCCACCTTTCTTTGAAAAGTGTGTGTTTTGGTCCTACACAATGGGTTTAGTAATTTTCCATAAAAAGAGTAAACATCATTTCTTATTCTCAAGATCATCCAAGGATGCAAGAGAAGAGCATACATGATGTCTCAAAATCCAAGAAGATGCTAAATGGAAAAACACTTAATTCAAACACACCAAGTTAACTCATTCCAATTCAGATATTCCTAACAATTTCAAAGCATCAAAAAGACCTAAGAATCATTTATGATTCCAAAGATCGCCCCAAGGGACGTGAGGGAAGAGCATATGTGACCTTATTCTTATAAGCAAGCATGAAAAGTCTATCTAATCTAGCAAAAGCATGTAAACATACCCTGGAAAAATAGGCATTAATTAGATAAAAACCTGCAAAGAAGTAGCACTTTAACAACTTAACTTCAAGAAAATTGAAAGACACACGCATCCTAGTTTAGGTGTGTGTGCATGGGTTAGGCGAATATGCCCCTCTATGTTTTTGACTTACTGATGCACACTGTGCCACCAAAAAGGCATGTATGCTAGGATCAATGCATGTGTGCCATGGTAGGTAAACAACGGTATTCGGATCGACAAAGCACTGTGCCACCAAAGATGTGTCTGCGCCAAGGTTGGGGTGTGTGTGCCAAACCGATAAAAACAATACAGTTATTCGACAGAGCACTGTGCTACCAAAAATTTCTTGTGCCACTAGAGAGATGTTTGTGCCTAGGTTATTGTGTATGTGTTGATCGATATGTTTTCTTGTTGCAATGAAGGTACAATATGAAATATCCTCTCTGCTCTTAGGTTAGTGTTCTTGTGCCCTAATTAGATTATGTGTGTCGGGGTTAGTGCATGTGCGCCAAGGTTAACAAACAGAGATTCAAGATTTGACAAGTACTCTGTACTACCCGAGAGGTGCATGCACTAGGATAAGTGTGCTGCACCCTAGTTAGTGTGCTGCGCCACTCCTGCAACCAAAGTATGGAAAAAAACACAAAAAAGCTCACAATACTTCAAATTTTAACAAGTTATTTTGAAATTGGCAACAACCCATTAAAATGATAGCTATAAATGAGAACCTACACATATAATACTAGCAAAAATCCCAAGAAATTGAACATTATTTACTATATGTGCATATCAAAGGTTAGCCAAAAACAATATAATTCAAGCTAAAAATGCTAAGGGACAAAGGATCCGTCCCACCGGGCGTGCCAAATGTGTGTGTGTATTTTTCTTAAGCTAAGTTAGATGAATAAGAACTACCACCTAAATAGTTCTATAACAAAGCTAAGTCAAAATCTAGGCACCATCAAGATGAGAGCTAAACAAGATCAACACTAAGCATAATGCATTAACTTTGAACTAAGATCAAATTAACATGCTAAAGTATTCAAAAAACCTCTACTTCTCTAGATTACCAACAAAAGCAAATGGACCTATGTAGACTCCATGGCAATCAAATTGATTGTTTTGATCTTCAAGAACCTAGGAATGGGAGCTCATCAAAGCTTGGCTACAAGACCCCTTTGACTATTCCCATATGACCCAAGCACTTGGCTAGAAAATGTAAGAAAGGAGGCTTAGCTCTTCAAATGGTGAATTTCTCAAGAATAACAAAGAATCTTATAGTCTATTTTCTATGTGCTTTGCTTTTTTCTTCTCAAGGAATTTAGGTGTAAGTGTAAAGGTAGGAGGAGGGCTCTTTATATAGCCCAATGGATAAAGGAATCACTACATCCCTTTGCATGTGGGATAATAGGGATGTTGAGTTAGTTGTGGATAAGGGGGGTTTAGATAGGGTTGAGTTAACTTTAGGAGGGTTTAGCTTGTCCTTTAGTGACCCATGTGGATAAAGGGGGCTCATTAATTAATCAAGATGATTTAATTAATAGATGTGCAAGCTTATAGAAGATTTTAGAGGAATATTAGCATGATTTAGACTATAGAAGGGGATTAAATCAATTAAATATTGATTTATTGGTTAAATGAAAGGGGAAGCTAATTAATTAATAATAATTAATTAGTCTAGATAGAAGGGGATTAATTAATGAAAGGTCGTTAATTAGGGTACTTGTTGGATATGCGACTTAATTAATTAGCATAGTGTAATTAATTAATGACGATAGGAGAGAAGATGAGTACTTTTGATGATATGTCACCAATTTGCAGGAAAGGAGATAATTAGTGTAATTTAAGTATTTAAATTGCTCGGGCATAATTATGGGTGTCTACACATCCACAAGGTTCCCTCTTACATGGACTACTTTAGGTTTCTATGATCACCCCCATTATTATAGCTTAAGGCTTATGTTAAAGGGGTTATGTCCTAGTTAAGCGGATGGGGCGTACCCTTATCCGAACCTTTAAATACAATGTTTTGATTGTGGTGTGTTTTTTATCTTTTATTATTAATGTGGTTTTCTTATACACCTTTTGGCAACCTGCACGGAAATTGTATTAGTAGTTTTATGTTTCAAACCTCCTTTCTTTGACAAGCGTATTTAGGTCCTACATGAAAAGTTTAGTAGTTTTCCAAATGATCAAAAATCATATATAAGGGAGATAACATGTTGTTTCTGATTTCCTAGATCATCCTAAGATGCAAGGAAAGAGCATACACAACACGAAACCTCACTAAACTTGTAGAAATGGAAAACACTTAATCAAATTGAAATAAGTAAGATTAATTTTAGCCAAATTTGAAGTTCTTTCCTTAGAAAACTTATTTGAAGCATTTGTGAAAGCATAAAAATATATTGAATCATTTTTATTCCCAAGATCACCTAAAAGGTGTGAGGGAAGAGCATACGCATTTCAAAACCTTTATAAATGACAATGCAACATTCATCAACTTAACAAAATAAGTTAGCACAAATCATGACTCAATATATCCTACAAATAATGATTAGTTTCAAGAAACCTTGCAAGATGTTAGCAATTCAAATAATTCAAGTCTTTGCAAAGCATTTAAACATGTTAGAAAATGACTAGTTTCCTAATGAAGTAAACCATAAATTTTCCATAATTCAAAATCCTAATTTTATGTTTCCATTGCATAGTTCACTTCGATACCTTTCCAACACAAAAAAATGGAGTCATTTTGAGTTCGGGAGAAAACTTTATGGCCTCTGGAAGATAGGTAATGAACATAGTTCAATGTGTACGTTCCCATAATGATGTGTACATGTCATTTTGAGTGTGTACACACCTATGTGTAAAAAAATAGAATGATGTATACACAACATTTTGAGTGTTTACGCGCCCTGTGTAAAAAATAAACATATAATGATGTGTACATGCAAAAATGATGTGTATGTTCCCTTTTGAGTGTGTACGTGTCCATGTGTAAGAAAACAAAAAATGACATGTATACGCCTTGAATGACGTGTACACATGTACCGGAGATGACGCTTAAAGAATGGGATCTGACATATGTAACTTCAAAATTTTCAAATTAAAGAGTAACTCATCACAATACATCACATAAATGAGATCTAATGCATATAAAGATGATGAAATAAACTAAGAATATTATCTGTTTCACATGTGCATGATTTGGGTTAGCAAAAACTTGAGAAAACTAGCAAAACTTTATTAAAATCAAAGGAACTATGAATTGGTCCCACTGGGCATGCCAAATGTATCAATGTATTAGTTAACTAAGCCAAGAGAATTGAAACTAACACCTTAATATTTCCAAAACTACGTTACCTAAACAAATTTCATCATGCTAAGAGCTTAACAAGACTAACTACTAACATTATGCATTATAACTTGAAATGGAAATCAAACTAATATGTTAAGCACTTGAATCTCTACTCTTTAGATTACCAAAACAAATGAATGAACCTAGATAGATCCATGAAAATCAAAGTTGATTGTTTTATCTTCAAGGGTTTGGGAATGGAGGCTCTTCAAAACATGGCTAAAAGACCATTTTTATTCTGTTCATATGACCCAAAATCTTGAATGGATGAAATTCAAGAATGAGGATACTAGCTCAATACTAATGGAAATGTTCAAAGATGAAATGCCTATAGTTTAGCTATATGCATGTAAGGTGTAAGTAGAAAGGTTGGAGGAGGGTTCCTTATATAACCCTATGGTTTGAAGAAGATTTGCATCCTATTGTATGTGGGATAATAGCAAAGCTAGGTTAGTAATGGATAAGCATGGTTTAGAAGTGGTTGAGTTTACTTTAGGAGAGTTTAATTTGTCCTCTAGTGACTCATGGGAGTTGAGGGGATTTATTGATTAATCAAAGAGATTAATTAATAGGTGTGCAAGCTTATAAAAGCTTTTAGAGGAATAATTAGCATGATTTAGACTATGAGAGGGATGTAGTCACATAAATGACGATTTATTGATCTAATGTAAGAGGAAGATAATGAATTAAGAATAATTAATTAGTCTAGATAGAAAGGGGGATTAATTAACGAAATTCGTTAATTAGTGTATTTATTGGATATAAGAGTTAATTAATTGACGTAATGTAACTAATTAATGTTGATGGAAGAGAAAATGAGCATTTATTGATGATATGTCGTTAATTTGCAGGAAAGGATATAATTAGCACAGTTTAAGTATTTAAATTTCTTGAGCTAAATTATAGGTGTCTACAATCATAACTTTATAATCAAGATCTATTTAGATGTCTCTACCCTATTTTAGGTCTAGAATTTGTAACCTTTAACCTCATATAGAATGTGTATTAATTTTTTCCTAGTTCCACATCTTTGTCACTTTAAAACCTATGGTGTAAACATTAAGTTTGGTTTCCTTTGTTTTCCTATTCTATAAAACCCTCATATAGAGAGAAAAAAGTAACTATCATGGATCTATTTTCTATCTATAAAACCCTCATATAGAGAGAAAAAAGTAACTATCATGGCTCTATTGTCTATTTCATACAAATGGTTAGTCTCATATTTTGGCTACCCTTTACATCCATATATTGGATATGATGGTTAGTATAAGTTTGTAGGTATCCTTACATCTATATTTTTAGACATGATGATTAGTCTCACGACCTCATATGTACCTTAAAAATATTGTAATATCTATCATAGGTTGGTTTGTCAACAAATGTTGACTATCCCTTTACATCCAAATTACAATTTACATATTGTTAGAGATATTATTTAGATTTACTTTTTCTATTTTTTCTTCCTTAATAATTTACTATTTTTTATCCATTTACATTCTAGCTATAGTTTATATAGTCTATATGATATACTTTGGCTTTATTTTTACTATATGTTTCTTCCTTGATCTTTTAGTATGTTTTATTTTATTATACCCTAGTTACAAATTATAGACTCCCAACAATATCCTTTGGATTTACCTTTTCTATTTGTTTCATCATTGATATTTTAGTATGGTTTATTCATTTTAAAAAAATTATATTCACAATTTATAGACTCTATAAAATCCTTTAGGTTAATAACTACTATTTATATCTTATTTGATCTTTGGTATGACTTTTACCCATTTGTGACCTTGCATTGTCTTAAATACTATCACCTTTCTCGGTTAATTTGGACTTATCATATATTTACTCTCACACATATTTCCATATTTAGCGATATGTATTTCATGTACTACCTTATCAATTTTTCTTTATCCTTCATCCCCTATGAAGCACCTTTTATACTCCTTTATGATCATCTATCTATTATATCCATTAATATATCTTGTATATCCTTACAATTCTCACTTCTATCACTCATCTCACTTGGGAACACTTAGGTTAGAGATGAAATCACACTCTATTAGTAGAGTAAGGTTAGAGGTAATTATATACACCTCATTTTTAGGACTTTCGACTATTTTTTTAGAAGGGTTGTTAATGCATCTTGCTCATGAGAAAGTGTATTAAGGTTCTACCAAGATTGGGGTGTGATTAAACTTGATCATGTGGGATAGACAATTTTTTTGAGATGTGTTACTATTATTCCATAATTACCCTACCATTGTATTTTTATTCCCTTTTTCACACATTAAAACAATTATGTCCACTTATCTCATTGTCTAATTGTCTATGATTTTTGTACGTTATTATGTTTTCTTTCGATCACCCTGTAGCTTCATCATTTACTTTTATTTACCTTATACAAGCATCTCACATGTTTTTACCTTTTTCCTTAGGGTATCCCCCAGGTCTAAGCCATAACCCATGGGATATGGTGTTGGTTTTAATTTTTCCATGGAAAAAACCATCTCCTATGGACTATGACATTATGTATATATACTTCACCTTCTTTTTGTTAAACCACCACCAAACAATCAATTTTATCATACATGAAGGCACTTATAGCTCATTTTTTTCTCACTATTTTACACCTATTTGTTGGACTTGGATTCTTGTAGCTTATCTCTTTTGCATGTGGGTCCCTATAGTGAGTTAGGACTAGAGATATTCTTGTTTATATTTCCCTTTATCCACGTATAGTGATACTCTCTCAATTTTATTGTCTATGGGGATGATTATGCATGAGTAGTCACACACATGCTACAAGTAAGTATTGATTACCATCATTAGTTTTTATCTCACACATGTATGTTTTATAATGGTAATCCATTATATATATATATATATATATATATATATATATATACATATATATAATTTGATCTATTGCATTGTCTTATTATATTATAACCCTTGGATCTATCCAAATATTTATTACTCTTATTTTGAGTCCTATAAGCATACCTAATACCTATATTTATATAATGTATATACCTTATAAACCTATATCAATCATAGGGTTAGGGTCATTATAATCTAGAATTATGACAATATTTCTCCTTGAGAACATTTGTATCTACACCATGTTTCTGGACTTAGATTAGATCCCTACATTTGAGAACCTAACTATGAACCTATATTTTCCCCATAATATATTACTTAGGCATCAGAGTTTCTTAGTTCTCCTTTGTATTGATTAGGTTTAATATCTCTTATGTTAGGAATATTTTACACCCACTAGATAATCCTTATAAATTTGTATGGAGGAAGAAAAATAAAATTCAAAAGAAAAAAATGTAAAATCCATATTTCAAAATATATTAATAAAAGGTAACATAAAAGGAAATTATTACTGCAACAAAATTTAATCAAAACCAAAAATTAAAATTTAATTATATTCAAAACTTCTCCTATCTTATTTGAAAGATAAAACTATATTATTGGCCTCATTAGGTCCTTTGGGGTGAGGTAGGTGAATGTGATAGGAGGCATTTTCATGCTAATACATAAGCATCATAAGTGGACTATAAATCCTTACGTGAGGTCATGAATAATGGGGAAATGTCATGGGGCTGTAGAATACATATTTAATATAATATATTACTAGTGGATATATCTCTATACTTCACTAATTGGCATAAGTGTAACTCATATAATTGAATTCTTTCTCACATAGATGATGAAAACTTTGCTTTGATCATATAATCCTCAAGGTATATTATTTTAACATCTTTCATGTTCACCCCTTTACACCCTTAATGGTATTGTTGATATTCTACCAAGAATTCATATCCTTCACTATCATTTTATCTTGACCCTCAAAATCACACCATAGATTTGTGAGTATAATTGTAATACCTGGAAAATCCCTCTCATCATTGTTACCTAACTCTATAATCTACACGTACTCTTTATTTCCTCGATATCATGTCTTGCAATCTCTTTGGGGATCATATATGATAGACTATCCTCAATGGAAGTATGGTGACCTTAATTCTCTCAATTACTCTTTCGTATGTCTCTTTATCATGTTGACACTAGTATGGTGGCACTAGAAATGGTGTAATGGGATGGGACCTACAAAATTTCCTTCACACTTTATCGATAAGATTTATCTTTTCCTACCAATGGTAGTGAATCATGATCTCTATGACCTTATGGGATACCTTTGTTGTGGGACATGAAGGAAAACTATCAAATGAATAAACATATGGGTTCTATATCACCTAATTTTGGAGGACTATGTGTAGAGATAGACACCCAACTCTAGCCCTCACTACGTCTCCTCTCTCCAACAAAATAATCCTAGGGGAAACAACTATTAAATTTAGGGTTATCCCAATAGGCTTATACATGGGAAATAGATCATATATCCATTACGATAGTATAATAATAGGACCATTCATTCACCTCTATCTCACCCAAATATATGAAAATAATGGGCCAATTGTACCCATATGATTTTTCCCTAGCTAAAATATCTACCCTACTCTAGATCCTTCCTACAAGTTACTAACAAAACATTGGCACTCCATCTTATTTTGAAACAAAATCTATCTCACAAGAATCTTAGTCACTTCCTTCAACTTATGTAGAATCCCAAAAGCATAAATTATACTATGTCAAATAATTATTTACCTCAATGATAATCGTTAGAGCCTATCATCCATGGTTCAAGCTCTCTCTTCTCCTTTACACTTATAAACATATCATGTAACATGTGTTCCTCCTATCTTGGAAGTCAAAAATACCATATACATATTCCAAAGTAAAATTAAACTAAATAATTTCTCTTCCTACATTTCATTTATTTTTTTTGACACGATACTCCCAAACACCAACAAATATCTAAACAAAATATGGATCCAAAAAGATCTATACCATATGTATAATCCCTTAAAATCATATAAACTATTATTATGACCTATTTGTGGTTGATAATATCTCTAAAAAATGTTGGAAACCATGTTGCATCAAGAAATATCAAAATTTAGATCTACCACTTGATCTTCAAAATAAAAACAAAAACACCCATTAGTCTTAGTTAGAGAACGACATCATCAATCATCAATCATCAATTACACATAAATAATCAGTCATTAACAAATAGTTATATGATATTAAATATACTATCACAATGACATCTCCCATAAAAAATAATTCTCATTGTTATGGCATCAACCATCCTACCATTTCATTTCCTTAGTGATAGGTTTAACATTGGGTTTGAAATATTGGTTATAAAAATCTTACATACTATATATAAATGATAATAATTCACTTATCCAACTCCAAGATGAATCTCATAACATTAATGCTACATCCATAAAAAAACACCATCCATATTGACATAAAGTATCAACCATGTTATAGCAACAAATGCTATTAGCCACCCCATGACATCATTTTCCTATCGGGTTGATGTCTTTTGCTAAAAATTCATGTGTCTTTTTCCAATTTTTATTCACAAACAAATCTTAAAGATACTTTAAATGAAAGGAACCGAAACCCACATACATTGTCACATGATCTACGGTTTGACTATATATGGGGAAAATTCCTTGTCAATTTTTCCTTAGGACCTACTACTTGTCCAAAATCTCCCGGAGTTATTTTGACATCTTATAATTTCATTCATGTTCTTGGGAAGCATTTCCATGGAAAAAATAGGTCAAACAAGGAAAAAATGGAAAAAAAGTGATCAAAATAGGAAAAATCATGTTTTGGGGCAAATCATTTTTGTTCAATTAGCCGATCTACTTAAAGAGGGCACTGTGGGAATACACAGAAAATTTTCCATGATACCTTAGTTCCATAAAACTCTATTTTCCCTACCAACACAAGACCATGTGGATATGTTGGGCCCTGATGGAACTAATATAAAAATTTCACCCTTCCCACGAGGTTCTCTTCCCGATCACTTTACCACCCAAAGGAATAAAAACATTAATGTAACCTTTCAAGCTCCATGAGGAACTGTCCCTTGTTCCTCTTATTCTCCAAAACTCTACTTGGCCATACATTTTGATCCAAAAATTAAATTTTAAAAAATTAGTCTTATTTGAAAGGTATCATCAAGAACTTAAATTTAGAATCAATAAATTCATAAATTGATATATTTTTGGGGTTTAAAAAGGGAAAAAATAGGCCCAACAATAAAAGCGTAGTTCCAGGTAGCTCAACTACAAGAATTAATGGTGAATGGTGCCCATAATTCCTCTTGTAAGAAAGTGACATGGGGAATGGTTTTGACAAGGTGGTCATTCGTGTTTTTAGTGAATTAATGCAATTTGTTGGTGGTTGAATCCAAAAAAATGAGTTTCCCTCTCTTTTCCCTACTCTCTCTCTCTCTCTCTCTCTCTCCCCACTTTTTATATATTGGAAAATTGTGGTCATTTATAAAGGGGGAATCTCTTATAATACAGGTGCACCATGTCAAAGTGTTTACAAAATTATATGTGACTCGTGAGCCTTAGATTTGGGATCTATTAGGTGATTTGTGTCTTCTTCAACTCGATTGCAATGGTTTGTGCATACTTCAAACAATCAAATATGGTTTTATGGTTTTTTCTCCTCCATAACTTATTCTTATTTGTAATTTTTCCTCTCTATTGCTCATGTTGTGTTTTTACATGCGTTTATCCTTTCGGAGTTCATAATTTGTTATGTAGTATGTGGAAAGAGAAGATTAAATGTTGTTTCGATATGTTGTAGTGTTGTTTTACCTTTCCTCCTTTATTTTCTTCTCATTTTCTGTCATTGAGAGTGTATTTCCCCCTTTTCCTTGTGGTATCACCTATGTTTAGCTTAGGATTTTAATTTTCATGCATCTCCTCTCTCCCTAGTCCCTGTGAATGCTTAATTATAATTAAATAGTTATATGTTAATTTGTAGGAGTAGTTTTAGCATTAGGATAGGTAGAGGAACCAACCTTCTCTGGAGGTTGATCTCAATTTGCAAAACCCACATTGTAGAGATCATCCCATGTTGCCCAAAAATTACGCTGGTCTTCCTTGACCAATCAGAGGGTGCAATTTTTGTCACAATAGTTACGGCATAAATGGTGGGATAAATTTGAAGATATTATCTTTCGGTGTTCCATTTCAACATTTTAGCTACCATAATAACTTCATTATCCAACAATTATGGCATGTCCAATGGGAAAAATTAATTAAATTTACAACATTTTACTTGAGATTGGTATATGTCTTAGTACATTTATTTACTTTGGAGGCATCTTTCAACACATATGAAGACTCCTTGTTGGGCCCAAGAATATTTGGCTAAGTACAAGAAGGCACATGGGCATGCTGGACCTAATTAAAGAAGGGAATGCGGAGTTGAAGGTGTGAAGGGAAGGGTTCTAACAGGGTTTAGTGGAACACACGGTGTACGCATACAAGACAAGACAAGTATTGGGACTTAGCCATATTTGGAGTTCTAGAAAACACATGAGGAAAGCATGACCCATCTAGCATGCGAGTGGATAAGGTGTCAGCTTGACAATTGTAGGATCAAGAATGGAATATTACATGCATGCGATGGAAGGATCAGAAGACATCATTGCAAAGAGTGGAGAGCTTGGATCAAAGGAAGAATGCTCCATTAGAGGACCACTTGGACACTTGGCAACCGATCTGTTACCTCAAAAGGCATGGTGGTGAAGGAAAAAAGCTATATATAGAGATGCATGGGTAGTAGAAGAGCGTGTGGTGGTGTGGTGGAAGAGAGGCGAAGCTCTATAGAAATAATATGAAGGATTATATGGGTTGGGATTAGAGGAAATATAGGAGTGATGGCATATTTAGAGGGATGGGTCTCGTGTTTATCCTTGTAATATGAAGGATGTAGTTTAGTTCTAATGCATGACCTTGCTCTGCATTATTATATGGGTCTGTTATGGCCTCAAGTGAATGTAATGTGGTTATGGAACTCATTAACATGAATATAAGGTTATGTTCTAAAGCATATATGTGTTCATGAGCATAAGCCTAGTACATTTCCTTTGTGTTATGAATCAGTTCTATATGTTGTTTGATATTTCTCTTTTGCTATCTAAATGAATACATTGGTATAATTCTCGGAATGAATGCATAGTTCTTTCCCATTATTTTGCACTTAAGTATCTATCATAGATGATGTATTCTTACACAAATCACATAAAGAAGGGGATCAACACCCGCGTGTGCCTCGAGTGAGCACCCAATGCCTGTTGGGTGATAGGCCAATGTGTATGGGATTAGAATATTGTTCTAAGGGTATAAAATGACTACATCTTGGTTCCATTGCTAGGAACTTTTTTAATTTTTGTGAGAAATGACATACATCTTGGTCCCTGTGATGCATGATGACAGAACGCATAACCTTGGAAAGTGTTGAAGCATGGTTCAAGAGCACGAAGGACGAGTTTTCTCAAAGATTCAACACTAGACTTGAGTTTGATGCATGTAGATGGGTAGAAGAGAACCTATACCATGAGTTATATGAGACATTCTTCTATTGTTTTCTAGTAGAACTATATGGATAGATTTCAGTATATGCATCCAGATCAAGATGGTACTTGAGATCATACATATGGACACAAGATTATTACCGGAGGGCTGCAAGATGTAGATCGACTTGGACATGTGTTTTTGATCACTGGTGGAAAGGAGTACTGACCATTTATACTCTAGAATACACCATTTCTATGTATTCTTGCACAAAAGTTGTTGAGTTTGAGTTTCTAAGGAGCCCAAAGGATCATTTTACGTGTTATTCCTTTGGCTATGAACATCTTGGTCATTACCCTAATTTTAGAGGCATTTCCTATGGTTGTGTTGGTTCAAAAATCTGTCGCTTGGGTATATTTATGGATAAACGAGTCAAAAATGTGTAGGGCATAGCCCCTCTTTGATTCAGCAAAGTGAAACTGGTTTATTGCTATTCTACTAGCAGGAATCTATGCAAGTCTCACAATATTCTACCTTTGGGGTTTGGGATCTCATCCCAGTAGATGTGTTTCCGGCTGAGAGGAAAAATGAAAGGAGGGGGGAAAATGAAGAAAGATCAGATCCGAAGGGAGAAAAGAAATGAATTCCAAAGCAGAAGGGTCAAAGGGTCTATGGTTTGGGTTGGTAGTAAACAGATCCATACCTACTTGCATAGATGGATAAAGCAATAATGATGAATAAATGACAACAAAGTAGAAGAAAATCCAACAGAACAATCACACAAATCTAACATAAGAAATATATGATATTAAAACACATGTATTCAGCACAAAGTCTAAATATATTGTATTCAATGTTTGTTTTTGTTACAAAGAGTTCAAAATCTTCTTCTTACTTCTATTTCTCATCGAAAAGTATTCACCCTCGAATACAAAAATATTCGAGTAATTATAGAAGAAGGAGAAGAAGGAAGGCAAAAGGAACCAACCACCTATTTACATAAAAACAACAAAATATCTCAAAGTCATGTTGACTTTTGACAACTTGATGGATGACATCATTCCATGGTGCAACATGGATGATGTCATCATTTGTCTGCCAACATACTTTAGAAATTTACAAAAAGAAAGTCGAAGAAGAGAGAAATTATTCATCGTCGTAAATCGTCCAGTGAAAGGGGATATCTGCTTTGCTTTGCTTTGCTCAGGTGATGAGATGTGGAATTGGGCACGGTATTCCATGAACTTGCTGATCATGGGCTCTAGTTGATCCTAGGAAGGATCCTTGTGTCACTCACTGATAGCCTTGCAAGTCTCTGCTCATCTGTGAGCTTCTCTGGGAGTTTGGAATATTCATTCTCTGCTTCTATTAAGAACCCGATGAAGTCCCGACAAGCCAGCAGGTTATTGATGGATTCTACGTCAAAAGTGACCTCTAGCCCCAGCCCTTGCTAAACGATCTCCTTGAAGATCTGGATGGTTTCATCAACCTTCCTTAAGGTGAAAGAAGGAGTAAGCAACCCTGGATACATCGTTAGAAAAATTTGTTCCATTTGAGGCATTACGTCAGGGCTTCTTCCTTTACCTTATCAATATTTTCGAGGACGAATTCCAGTTGATCCATCTGGTAATCCAGAGTGGAAAGGATTTTATTAAGGGCCCTGGGGTGACCGAAAATGCTGAACTTGACCAGATCTTTGACTGAATAGTTGAACATTCTTTGAAAGGTCTCATCTTTGTAGCCTAACATGGTCGGATCTTTGGATATGGGTCCTGCTACCACCTGGAGTTCTTTGTTCACCTTGTTGATGTTCAGATACAAATCGGTGAACTTGGCGATCACTCGTTCACTGTCCTTGAGGATCTGGCTCCTCCAGGTGGAAACTACCATACCCTGCTCACCGATCTTTGCATATTCATTAATTTTATCCTGACTCAGAGGCTCAGGAGTTTCGGCGGCAGTTGTGGGAGGTGCACTGCCCATCTTCTATAAGGTGTGGAGCAGATTTTTATTTTTTCTCTTCAATAGCCTTTTCTCTTCTTTTACTTCTTGAAGCTTCTTGTAGAGGGCGTCAACTGCAGATAGGGCCTCTCCCTGAAGGCTTTTAGAAGATGTCCCCATTGTGACTTGAGTCACTATGTAATCTGTCGAAGACAGATCCTTTTTATCTTTCAGAGGATTGGGGTATGCGATCTCCATTACCCTCTCTCCCGAAGCACTCTGAGAGAAGCGTGTGATAGGCTTTTTGCTTCTTGGCCCCCTTTGATGGGATAACGGAAAATTCCATCGGTGCGATGGGAACTTTCCTTTTCTGTTGACTTAGGTGCTGGGAGATCCAGGCTGGACTTAGGGGAGAAGGACCAAAAATAGAGAAGGGGGCAGCTGTAGTAGTAGAAGGGAAAAATGTGGAGACACGTGGCGGTGGCACCGAGAGGGAGGCCGAAGAAGTTCTCATGGGAGGAAGAGATCTGCAGGGGAGGAAGACATAGGAAGGGAAGGGAGCTCAGAGATGAGGGAAGAAATGGAAGGGGACAGTCGGCGAGAGAAGAGAAGATGGACAAAGAAGCAAGAGGAATAGTAGAAGAAGGGGAGAGGACACGACCAAAGGAATGGTCGCTTGGGTCACTCGAGGGGAAGGAGGAGAGAGAGAAGGGACAGAAGGGACCTCAATATTTGCAGTAGTGGCGACATCCTGAGTGGATGTTCCTATCAGAACAGCTTCCGCTATTTCTTTCTCTGGGGAAGCCAGAGTTATAACTTGTTCGGGTGTAGTGGAAGGAGGACTTTCAGGAGCTTCCTCTTGGGTGGAGCTGGATTCACCCTCTTTGCCTTTTCCTTTGACTTTTGGCTGATGTTTAGCCTGAGGAGGTGCATTTCCCAACGGAGAGTTTGTGAAATCGACTCGAGGTAGATGAGCCCGTTCATTCGGCACCAATGCTCTGTTCTGCGTAGAGTTTCCTTGACTCTCTCCTCGATTGTTTGAGGAGCTTTGGTTCTATCAATCACCACAAAAGGCCAATCGTCCCCATTCGTGTCAGGATACACTTGATCCACTTCTTGCTCAGTAGTTTGGTAGCCTTTTGGGATGATGGCCACCCCGTACTAGATGATTTCTGCTAAGGCCAAGCGGGAATGATCCTTCCTCCTAAGCTCAACCTCATGATATATGTCGATGTAGATATCTTTGATCTGAGGGATGTGGATCGGGTCGAACTTGGCCCTAAGCAGACAATTTCTCGGGTCGAAGGTGGGTCTTGCTAGGAAGTTATGTTTCAGATTCAGCAGCTCCAGTTTTGCAAACATGTCTTTCACCTTTTGGTGAGTGAGACACGTATACCTACCCCTTTGTGAGGGGAAAGGAGTTCCACCCTTCTTTCTCTTTAGACAATTTTCATGGTAAGTAATAAGCTACCTTGACAGCTCTAGCAGGATCAACTTAGGACCGGCATACCTTGGCACTTTAGTTGGTTCTCCCAAGAAGTTAACTGCCCTCAGATAGGTAAATGTGGGGAATTGAGTGAACAGGGCCCCCATTTCTCTGTAGCTACTACGATGCTCTTGGTCTTACGATCGTGAGTCATATTTGGCCTCAATAGGTAGATGATGAAATAGAAGAATGCATCATTGATCTTTGTGGCTGGGAATGCTATTTTCCAGCTTGATTTTGGATAATATTCATAGATTTTGACTTGGGTCCAAACCCCGCACCACATTAGAGCCGGATAGTCCCTTTCTGAAGCTACAACATAGACCACGTAGGAGTTCATATAGAACCTCCCCGTTGTGTTAAGTTGATGTAGCTGCTCTGATATCGTGCTGCTTATGATTTCTGCCCACTTGAAGTGTTGATCGGGCACATTTTTGTTCATTGTTTCTAGGTACCGCAGCATCCACTTGTGAAAATAATGGGCGTCAGGAAGCCCAAAGACTCTACTCAGGAACGTGATGGTGTCACTGAGTTCCTCTAAAAATTCACTACGATGAATGAGTTGTGGCCACCTAGTCACCACCTTTTTATTCTTTAGATAAACCTCATTCATCAGTTGCATGCACTAATCTTCATTATCATCCCAGGCCTTGATGCAGTCTTCCCGACTTATGGCCAAAAAGTGCCGGTGGTGAGGGATGCCGAGCATTATTTCAAAATGGTGGGTAATGAGGTTGATTATAACCTCACCCTTCTCATTGTGGACACATCTTGTGTCTTTATTGTAGCATCGGGCTACCACCATCATAAATTCATTATTCACGGCACTGACTAGGATCCCTCCAGCAAAGTGCGAGGGGCCCGCCTATCAATTTGTCCATCCAGGGGCTTTGTGTGACCTTCCTAGTTCTGGCCCAGAACTCTTCCATATCAATGTGTCCGAGCTTTGAGTCTCTGATATCTAGGTCACACTCTGCCTGGGATTCAGGCATCCTGACCCTCTGATATTTATACTTCATTTCTTCTTATGTGAGCGTGGCCTTGCCTTTAGATTTGGTAGGTATCTTGCTTGATGTTGACATAAGTAACTCGAACTCGATTGTTGATCTGTAAGGAGAAGAAGGAAACACAATGTAGGAAGGTCATGTTAGCTATTCGATCTTCAATTAAAGTGTTGACTGAAAGAAGAGTTAGCAATTTTAAGGCCTCAGGGCGCAGGGTGCATGTACACTGCAAGCTACAGGGTTAAATGGTTAGGTGCATAGGAAAGGGCTACTACACGAGGATAAATCAGTGCCAAAATGGCGCTTGGTGCATGGATACTGAAGATTGCATTTTTTGTTGTTGTTGGCACAAGTGCGCTGCGCCATGTGTATATATTTTATAAAGGGTGTAGATATTTTTCATGTTACACGGGTACAGGATGCGCCAAAGGATGTAGGTATAATGCGTGTAACATCATTTTTTCATGTGCCATAGGAGAACTTGGCGCGGCACATGGAAGGTCTGCATAACATGATGTTGTTGTAAGCATGGATGTGCCTGCGTGCCATTAAAGTTTTACACTTGGCGTAGATTTTGTTGGTGTTGCATAGATGCAGGGTGTGCCAAAGGGCGTAGGTTTAAGCGATGCAACAAATGAGGGAAGTGCGCCTCAAGGGTGCAACTGTTCTTTGTGTAACAGTCATGGTATGTGCGCCATTGGCGCGACTGTGTATCGTGTTGCAGGGGTGACAGATGCGCCAAAGGAGAAAAATAACAGTGTCTCCCTTTCAAGCCATGATTCTTTCTCTGAGGGGTTTCATATGTGGTTAAGCTCCTTTTGCAGGGTTCATTGGGTTATGAAAGAAGCTTGATCAAAGAGTTCCAGCAAATTTTTAGGACAGAGTCCCCTTTACCAGCAGATCTGGAAAGAGGGGAAAATGCATGGGTGCAGGGAAAAACAGCAAGGAGGGTGGGGAGTTCATGTTTTGACAACTTTATTAACTCAATCCAAACCAGCAAGCAGCCAATAAACAAAACACAAAACACAGAAGCAATGAGGACCTCTTACCAGGATATATAACGAAGAAATGTGCAAACGGGTCCACAAAGTGATTTGAAAACGACAGGGTAGGTGCACTGGTAGGTACAGTGTAAGAGAAAAATCACGTGATTGTGTCGGATGACAATGACAGTGCAGATGCACCTATATATAGGTGAAGTGGTAATAAATGTGCCACCAACTTTTTCAAGTGGTGCATAAAAAGCATTGTTGACACTAGAAAGCGTGCACCCTTGGCGCACCAAAAGTGATGTTGACATAAGAATATGTGTGCCCTAGGTGCACCAAAAAGTGGCGCAACAAATGTATTGTTGACATGAAGGCGCATGCGCCTTGGTGCATGCAAGGAAGACTCAACATAGTGAGGCACACCAAAATGCCTGTTGACACTTCAAACCATGCGCCAAAGGCTTATAAGGGGGTGCATGAAAGCTTAATGTTGCATAGTCATTATGTGCACCCGACCAAAAAGACCAAAAAAAAGGCTAAGTTCGGAAAACTAGATTTCACGGGGAGGGATTTTGCAACGTTTGAATGCGAGGGTCCCGACGAGGACCGGAACAAAAATTTTGATAGGGTTATCCGTAAAATTACCCTTGCCAATTTTACGGGATAATGATTGGCTCTTTCAGGGACTATCCACGAGCAGACCTCAAGGGTAGAGAATCCCAGATCTCACGTGCCTATCCAATGGGTAACAGAGTCAAAAACAAGGGCAATTGGAAAGGGAAACACACAACCAGCAAAAGCAAACACACGACAAAAACAAACACACAACTGAAGCAAAATGTACAAAGAAGAGAGCGAGCTCTACTTCCTAAAGATTTTCAGATGTTGCCCGCTATAGGGAAGCGAGAGCTCGGATTCCATCCAAGATATGAGAGATAGAAACTATTCTCTCCATTGAGCTGCTTGATCTTGAAAGGCCCTCTTCATAGGGAATCAAAATTTCCGTGCATGCCCTTTGGCTCTCTTCGTTTGTCCCACAGAAGGATGAGGTCTCCTACCTAGAAATTTCTTGGCTTAGCTTTTTTATCGAACAATATTTTGACCTGATTCTGATGTTCGGTGATCTTGTCGACCACCCTTACTCTCTTTTCTTGAGCTCTACTACATACATGATCCTCTTTTCAAGGAACTTTGAAAAGTTTCATCTTCGATTGCCGTGCCAAACACGAAAGCGGGGAGTTCGGTGGAAATGGAAATCTTGGCATCGGTGCCATATAACACTTGAAAAGGTGACATGAGAGATATCTTGGGAGTAATGCAATCGCCCACAAGGCATCGTATAAGGACTTGTGCCACATTCGTTGATTCTCATCTACCGAGCTTTCGTATGATGGTCACCAAGTTTTATTCTTGGATTCTACTTGACCATTTCCACTGAGGGTAATAATATGAGGCATGAGCTAAAGTTATCCCATATTCGTAGCAAAAACTAATAACTTCCCGTGAAGAGAAGTTAGAAGCATTATCAGCAACAATCTTGTTTGGAACGCCAAACCTGACAATGATATTTTCTTTGATGAAACTACAAACAACTTCGGAAGTGGCATGTTTGACAGGTATGGCTTCCACCCACTTGGTTAAGTAATCTATTGCTGTTAGGACATAATTATGTCCGACACTCGATTGGGGATTGAGTGCACCGATAAAATCAATTCCCCACTGCTTGAATGGTTTGTTGACAATGACCGGCCTGAGGGGAAAAGCGGCCAACTTGGGCTTGCCGACGAACTGCTGGCAAGGTTCACACTTTGCTACCCAGGTGGCTGTATCTTGGAAAAGCGTCGGCCAATAGTACCTACCCCGAATGATCTTGTGTCTTTATTACGAAGAGGAGAAATGGCCCCACAGGCTGAATTATGAAAACTTTCAAGTAACTTCACCTATTGTGGCTTGTCAACACATCGCAAGAAGACACCATCTATCCCGCATTTGTATAAACCATCATCCCAGATGACATATTTGGCTGCTCTGAGCTTTATAGTGCACTTCTCCTTTGCAGTTAGGTGAGCTGGACATTCACCGTAGGTAAGAAAGAAAGCAATATCGGAATACCACTCATCACTGGTTGTGACAAATAGGACCAGAGGCAGTGAATCGGGTTTATCCAGCCGGTCTTGTGCTTCATTGGTACAATCATTCTTTCCTCCGGAAACTTCCGACCCTTGGTTTTCGGCCATAAGTTGACACAAGCCTTTGCCTCTTACCAACTTGGTTGGTTTTATATCTAGATCATACTCCTAGACCTTTGCAATCCAATTTCCTCGCAAGCTTCCTAACTCTGTTGAGTTAAAATTGACTGACTTTGCCGTGTCGGGGACTAGGACCGCTTGTATGAGAATTTAAATGTAATACCTAAAGTTTTTGACTACTTTGAAAATGGTGAAGGCATGATTTTCTAACTGAGACATTTTTAATTCGTGAGGCTTGAGGGGAGAGCTCATGAATGAAATTGGGGATTCAACATTCTCAAAATTCTTTTGCATCAAGATGGCAGATACAGTATGCTCAGACGCATAGCTATACATGATAAAATCCTTGGAGAAGTCGGGGCATACCAGGACTGGTGCGTGAGTGACGGAGGCTTTTATTTCCTCGAACGACCTCTTCCCTTCCTCGCTCCATCGGAAAGTTGGTGACCCTTTCATCATGTCCAATATATGATGAGTCTTTTCAGCAAAGTCGGGAACAAAACGCCTGAGAAAGTTCACCTTTCCAAAGAAAGAGTGGACGTCGAGTCTTGCTTGTAGGAAAAGTGAGGCTCTGAATAGCCTTAACTCTTTCGGTATCTATCTTCATTCCTTCTTTGCTAACAACATGCCCTAGCAACTTTCCTTCTGTGACTCCAAAAATAGACTTTTTGAGTTCAGGGAAATCCCATGCTCTCGGCATCTAGCCAATACTTGCTCCAGATGATCACAATGATCACTTCGTTGTTTAGAGAACACAGTCAAGTCATCCAGATAAATGACAATGACTTTCCCCATCATACCTTTGAATGCTAGGTCCATGGCCCGCTGAAAAGTGGTGCCAGCGTTAGTCAGGCCAAAAGGCATCCTGCTTTATAGGAAAATGTACCCCAGGGAGTAATGAATGCTGTTTTAAATTGGTCTTCAGGTGAAACCTCAATCTGATTGTAGCCCAAAAAACCATCAAACATGAACAACATTTCGATCCGATTCTTGCTTGTAGAACTTGATCCATTATAGGAAAATGTAGTTGTCTTTTAAGGAATCTTGATTGAGTTTCAAAAATCTATGCATATGCGTATTTCACCATTTTTCTTTGACTTTGGCAGAATGTTTGCTACCCAATCTTGTGATGGATAGGAAAAATGATTCTTGCATCAAACATTTTTACGAATTTCAGCCTAGATAGTACGAGATCTTAGGGTTATAATGCCTCTACCTTACAGCTCGATGAAAGGGTTTGACGTCTTCTTTCAACGGGATGTCATGTTGGACGTCTTTTGGCTTAAAAGACTTTAGATCGGTGTAGGACCATGCCAATACATCCATGTATTTCTTCAGCAGTTTGACAAACTTCCGCTTCTCTTCGGGTGTGCAACATTTTCCAATGTTCACGAACTGCGGATGTTCTACCGAACCTAAATTAACCGGCTCGGTTTCTGGGGAGGAGCCCGTAACATCTCGCCTTTTCTTTTTTACAAAACGGTCATGCCTATCAAACAACCGCTCCAAAGAAACTAGGCCCTTCAGAATTTTATTTCCTTTGAGCTGACAAATGCCATCGTTCCCTCCGGATTCATTGTCTTGATCGGTGACTGATTCACGACAAGTGGAAGTGGATCCTTCAAAGTGAAGCTCCTTAAAATTTTCCACCTTTTCTAGAAAGGCAATGAGTTGATTGTCATCATTGAATACTTACCAATGCTGAGAATTTTCTAGCACACTTGGGCGGAAAACCACCTCAATGGTGTATTTATGTCATTTTCAAAACAGGTGAGGGAGCATGAGGGACGCTGAAACGGCCAATGAATCAGCCATGTCATTCTAAGCTCTTGGAATGGATTCTATTGAAAAGGCATCAAATTCCTCGATGCTTTGTCCCACACCATGTTACGGTAATGCCTGAGCCTTTAATTCTTCACTTGATATATCCTTTTAACTTGATTTACAACTAGCTCTGCATCACCTTGTACTTTAAGATTTTTTATCCCTCTTTCCTTTGTGGCATGCATGCCAAGTAGCAGAGATTCATATTCAGCAGTATTATTTGTGTTGAAAAAGCTCAATTTGAAAGAGAGGAATAATCTCCTCCTCGGGATATATAAGCACGGCTCAGCACCACATCCATTGGTTGCGGCTACCATCAAACTGTAAAGTCCAGATCTTATTAAGATCTTCTTCTTGGATGAGAACAACTATTTTTCGGACTCGGTAGACAAGAAATAGTTCCCCATCCTGATGATTCAAAAAGAATTTAGGCCTTGGGGTCCTCGAGTTAGTAACCAAGTACTTTTTTGTGATTACGGCTCCAAAGTCTGCATTACACCTTTGTGGGATTCTAGCCTTAGACCAGTCCATATGAATTTCTCCTCCAACCTCACTACAAAAATCCTTCCCAACAGAATTCCATAGGCTCTTTGGAATGTCGGCGGCAATGAGGATGGTCATTTTACTCTTTTCTCTGGGAATGCCGTAAATGCGAACTGCGCGTCTTTGATTTGACCAATCAATGGAACCTGCTTGGTTTCCAAGGAATAACATCTGCCAAAAGGCTTGGTAAGGGTGAGGCCCAAAGCATGGGCAACTTTTTTGCGGCATGACGTTATCAGAAGCCCCAAAATCAATTATGCAGTTACTTAACTTGTGGCCATTGATTAGGAGGGAGAGATAGAAAGGCTCTATCTTGCCTGATGCAGATGTTGAGGCAACATTTATGCGGGATGCAAGAGGAGTGGAAAGGATTCCTTTTAAGGAAACCTAGGGAGCTATGACAGCTTGACTTTGAATGTATTCAATTAACCTCATCATTGCTTTAGGGTTTGGTGAAGATACTCGGCTTTAGACATTTGGATCTTGGTCTTTTTAGCATGATCTATGATATCAAATGCAGCCAAAGGTTGTGCTGGTGAAGGAATGAGTCCCTCACTTCACGATGGTAGGGTAGGATTACTGGTCTTGATAGGAATATGAGAGGGCTGATTTGGGGGAGATACAGGGGCAAAAGCTCTCTTTGAAAAAGACTTATTGACAGGTTGAGTGGGTAGGGGATTACCTCTCTTTGCAATGGTTGGGTACGCAGATGACGTAGTCTTTTCTTTCTACACATTGGCAGTGACCTCAGCTTCTTTTCCTTGTGAGCGGGTAAAAACAACATATGATTGTCCACTTGCATATCCTTGTGTACCCTCTTCTTCATCAGATTCCTCCTCATCGAATTCCATATACCTCGATAGTAGAGTCACCAGTCGGCTCACCGACATCTTGATCATCTTCACGCCTTGAGACGAAGGTTCTTCGTAATTTTGTTCCTCTTCTTCTTCAATTTCAGCTAGAGCATTGACCGGAGGAGCCTCAAGTGCCAACCGTGGAGCGGTCGTGGGCAACCGCGGCCTATGTGGGATGCTGTTGGGAGTGAAGTTTCTTCATGGAATATCCCGGTACGAGGAACTGGGGGAAGTTTGGGCTAACTGCTTCTTCAATGTGATCAAGTCATTTGCCATCTTTTGAAATGCTGGGTCGGATGAAGTGGCGGGAGAAGGGCTCAAAGCTTTGGGCTTGGATGATTCCCTTTTTAATTCGCCAGATATGAGCAAGTTGTCTTCAATCCATATGGCAGCAGCTTGGGCAAGAGGCAAGGTAGTTATTTGTTCATGTAGAAGCAAAAAACTTATTTTTGAGCTCATTGCATTCACAAAGAAACACTTTTGATTTTCTAGTGTTGGCAACATGGCAGCAGGCACATGGTTGATTAATGCATTGAACCTGGTGATAAAATCACGCATGGTCTCATTGGCCTCCTTCTTTAGGTGAGTGATCTATGATAACAATGCAAATGCATCTTCCTGAGGGCTTGTATCTATCTTCAAAAGCATCCATGAGGTGGCCCTTGGTAGTAGATCCGGCCGACAAATGCTGAAACCATTCTGCTGCGGGCCCTTAAAAGTTTCTAGAAAAAGGTGGCTGACACATCTTCATGAGTCACATCAGGATCTTACATGACATGATGAATGTAGATATATGTGAATCCGTGCTTTGGTTTGCTCCCATCAAATTTGGGAAAATTATTTCGGTTTCCATGAGGGAGCGCGTGAAGCTGGATGTGGTAATGTGAGGGGGCCCATAGCATTTCCCCATGGCTTGCCATTTGAAAGGTTGGAAAAAGAACATGGGCTGGAAATGCGGTTCGGCTGATTAGCAAGGCACTCTGAAAGGGATGTGGAGGCTCCTTGTGAAAAGCTGGTTCTTTTGTGGAGGTTAGGCACTTTGGTGACCGATCAGTGAACTTAGTGATGAAAAGCGTGCGGTGTTATCTTTGAAGTTGTGCCTTTGAAGAAAATAAAAGTATGATCGACTTCTCCACGAGCTCTCTGCCACGGGTAAATGGTTCACTGCCGAGTGTACCTTCCCGATCTGCAATGATATTGTGGAGTAGATTAAAAACTCTTTTTGGTTGTACTTACTAATTTTCTAATTTTTCCGGAAAAAATCAGCAGCATGTACTTTTCTGAATATTTGAATTTATCCTCTTCTAAAAACCGATTGCGGTTAATGACAAAGAACAATGAGGATAAAATGATAGTGAAGCTTAGTAAGCTGATTTTCATATCTAAATTTGACTTTTTCAAAGAGTTTGAAATTTTTGGTAAACAGTCAAAAACTCAGATCTACGGAAAAATACAGATTTTTATAAAAACTCAGTGAACTAAAGGTCTCCAACTAGGCCCGATCTATGGATCTCAGAAGAAAATTTTCAATTTGGGTCACTTTTGCAAAAATTTTGGATTTTGAACAAAAGTTAAAATTTGCAAACAGGTAGTGATTTTTCTGATTTTTCCTGATTTTTTATCATACCACTATCATAGATCGGATAGATCTGTTTGATCCCCAGTGGAGTCACCAAAAACTGTTGGTTCGAAAATCTGTCGCTTGGGCAGATTTATGGATAAATGAGTCAACAGTGTGCAGGGCATAGCCCCTCTTTGAGTCAGCAAAGCGAAACTAGTTTATTGCTATTCTACCAGCAGGAATCTATGCAAGTCTCACAATATTCTGCCTTCGGGGGTTTGGGATCTCATCCCAATAGATGTGTTTCCAGCTGAGAGGAAAAACGAAAGGAGGGGGAAAATGAAGAAAGATCAGATCCGAAGGGAGAAAAGAAATGAATTCCAAAGTAGAAGGGTCAAAGGGTCTATGGTTTGGGTTGGTAAGCATGAGTGAACCTACTTGCATAGACGGATAAATCAATCTTGATGAATAAATGACAACAAAGTAGAAGCAAATCCAATAGAACAATCACACAAATCTAACATAAGAAAGATCTGATATTAAAACACATGTATTCAGCACAAAGTCTAAATATATTGTATTCAATGTTTGTTTTTGTTACAAAGAGTTCAAAATCTTCTTCTTACTTCTATTTCTCATCTGAAAAGTATTAACCCCAGAATACAACAAGTATTCAAGTATTTATAGAAGAAGGAGAAGAAGGAAGGAAAAAAAGGAACCAACCACCTATTTACATAAAAACAACAAAATATCTCAAAGTCATGTTGACTTTTGACAACTTGATGGATGACATCATCCCATGGTGCAACATGGATGATGTCATCATTTATGCCAAAATACTTTAGACATTTACAAAAAGAAAGTAGAAGAAGAGAGAAATTATTCATCGTTGTCGTCCCGCGGCTGAGAGGGGATATCCTGCTTTTGCTGCTGCTCAGGTGACGAGATGTGGAATTGGGCACGGTATTCCATGAACTTGCTGATCATGGGCTCTAGTTGATCTTGGGAAGGATCCTTGTGTCACTCAGTGATAGCCTCACAAGTCTCCCGCTCATCTGTGAGCTTCTCTGGGAGTTTGGAATATTCATTCTCTGCTTCTATTAAGAACCCGATGAAGTCCGACGACAGCAGGTTATTGATGGATTCTGCGTCAAAAGTGACCTCTAGCCCCAGCCCTTGCGAAATGATCTCCTTGAAGATCTGGATGGTTTCGTCAACCTTCCTTAAGGTGAAAGAAGGAGTAAGAAACCCTGGAGACATCGTTAGAACAATTTTTTCCATCTGATGCATTGCGTCAGGGCTTCTTCCTTTACCTTATCAATCTTTCGAGGACGAATTCAGTTGATCCATCGGTAATCCAAAGTGGAAAGGATTTTATTAAGGGCCCCAGGGTGACCAAAAAGCGTCGAACTTGACCAGATCTTTGACTGAACAGTCAAACATTCTTTGAAAGGTCTCATGCTGCAGCCTAGCATGGTCCAGCTCTTCGGATATGGGTCCTACTAATGCCTGGAGTTCTTTGTTCACCTTGTTGATGTTCAGATACAAATCGGTGAACTTGGCGATCACTCATTCACTGTCCTTGAGGATCTGGCTCCTCCAGGTGGAAACTGCCATACCCTGCTCGCCGATCTTTGCATATTCATTAATTTTATCGACTTGGAGGCTTAGGAGTTTGGCGGCGAGTTATGGGAGTGTGCTTGCCCATCTTACGTAAGGCATGGAGCATATGTTTATTTTGTTCTTTCAATAGACTTTTCTCTTCTTTTGCTTCTTGAAGCTTCTTGCAGAGGGCGTCAACTACAGATAGGACCTCTCCCTGAAGGCTTTCAGAAGACATCCCCATTGTGACTTGAGTCACTGTGTAATCTATCGAAGATAGATCCTTTTTATCTTTCAGAGGATTGGGGTATGCGATCTCCATTACCCTCTCTCCCGAAGCACTCTGAGAGAAGCATGTGATAGGATTTTTCTTCTTGGCCCCCTTTGATGGGATAACGGAAAATTCCATCGGTGCGATGGGAACTTTCCTTTTCTATTGACTTAGGTGCTAGGAGATCCAGGCTAGACTTAGGGGAGAAGGACCAAAAACAGAGAAGGGGGCAGCTACAGTAGTAGAAGGGAAAAACGTGGAGACACGTGGCGGCGGCATCGAGAGGGAGGCCGAAGAAGTGCTCACGGGAGGAAGAGATATTGCAGGGGAAGAAGACATAGGAAGGGAAGGGAGCTCAGAGATGAGGGAAGAAATGGAAGGGGACAGTCGGTGAGAGAGAGAAAATGGACGAAGAAGCGGGAGGAGCAGTAGAAGAAGGGGAGAGGACACGACCGAAGGAATGGTCACTTGGGTCACTCGAGGAGGAAAGGAGAGGGAGGAGAAGGGACCTCAATATTTGCAGTAGTGGTGACATCACGAGTGGATGTGCCTATCGGAACATCTTCCACTGTTTCTTTCTGGGGAAGCGGAGTTATAACTTGTTTGGGTGTAGCGGAAGGAGGACTTTCAGGAGCTTCCTCTTGGGTAGAGATGGATTCACCCTCTTTACCTTTTCCTTTTCCTTTTGGCTGTTTGTTAGCTTTGAGGAGGTGCATTGCCCAATGGAGAGGTTGTGAAATTGACTCCGAGGTAGATGAGCCCGTTCATTCGGCACCAATGCTCTGTTCTACGCAGAGTTTCCTTGACTCTCTCCTCGATTGTTTAAGGAGCTTTGGTTCTATCAATCACCGTGAAAGGCCAATCGTCCCCATTCGTGTCAAGATACACTTGATCCACTTCTTGCTTAGTAGTTTGGTAGCCTTTTGGGACGATGGCCACCCCGTACTGGATGATTTCTGCTAAGGCCAAGCGGGAATGATCCTTCCTCCTGAGCTCAACCTCATGATATATGTCGATGTAGATATCTTCGATCTGAGGGATGTGGATCGGGTCGAGCTTGGCCCTAGGCAGACAATTTCTTGGGTCAAAGGTGGGTCTTGCTGGGAAGTTATGTTTCAGATTCAGCAGCTCCAGTTCTGCAAACATGTCTTTCACCTTGTGGTGAGTGAGACATGTATACCTACCCACTGTGAGGGGGAAAGGAGTTCCACCCTTCTTTCTCTTTAGACACTTTTCATGGTAAGTAATAAGCTGCCTCGACAGCTCTAGCAGGATCAACTTGGGACCGGCATACCTTGGTAGTTTAGTTGGTTCTCCCAAGAAGTTAACTACCCTCAGATAGGTAAATGTGGGGAATTGAGTGAACAGGGCCCCCATTTCTCTGTAGCCACTACGATGCTCTTGGTCGTACGACCGTGAGTCATATTTGGCCTCAACAGGTAGATGATGAAATAGAAGAATGCATCATTGATCTTTGTGAACTGGGGAATGCTATTTTCCAGCTTCAGTTCTGGATAATATTCATAGATTTTGACTTGGGGCCAAACCCCACACCGCATCAGAGCCGGATAGTCCCTTTCTGAAGCTACAACATAGACCACGTAGGAGTTCATATAGAACCTCCCTGTTGTGTTAAGTTGTTGTAGCTACTCGATATCGTGCTGCTTATGATTTCTGCCCACTCAAAGCGTTGATCGGGCACATTTTTGTTCATTGTTTCTAGGTACCACAGCATCCACTTGTGAAAATAATGGGTGTCAGGAAGCCCAAAGACTCTACTCAGGAACGTGATGGTGTCGCTGAGTTCCTCTGAAAAGTCACTACGATGAATGACTTGTGGCCACCGAGTCACCACCTTTTTATTCTTCAGATAAACCTCGTTCATCAGCTGCATGCACTGATCTTCATTGTCGTCCCAGGCCTTGATGCAGTCTTCCCGGCTTACGGCCACAAAGTGCCGGTGGTGAGGGATGCCGAGCATTATTTCAAAATGGTGGGTAGTGAGGTTGATTATAACCTCACCCTTCTCATTGTGGACACATCTTGTGTCTTTATTGTAGCATCGGGCTACCACCATCATAAATTCATTATTCACGGCACTGACTGGGATCCCTCCAGCAAAGTGTAGGGCACTGCCTATCAATTTGTCCATCCAGGGACTTCGTGTGACCTTCCTGGTTCTGGCCCAGAACTCCTCCATATCAATGTGTCCGAGCTCTGAGTCTCTGATATCTAGGTCACACTCTGCCTGGGATTCGGGCATCCTGACCCTCTGATATTTATACTTCATTTCTTCTTCTGTGAGCTTGGCCTTGCCTTTAGATTTGGTAGGTCTCTTGCTTGATGTTGACATATGTAACTCTGAACTCAGTTGCTGATCTGCAAGGAGAAGAAGGGAAACACAATGCAGGAAGGTCATGTTAGTTATTCGATCTTCCATTAAAGCGTTGACAGAAAGAAGAGTTAGCAATTTTAAGGCCTCAGGGCACATGTACACTGCAAGCTGCAGGGTTAAATGGTAAGGTGCATAGGAAAGGGCTGCTGCAAGGGATAAATCAGTGCAAAAGGGCGCATGGTGCATGGACACTGCAGATTGCATTTTTTTGTTGTAAGCACAAGTGTGCTGCGCCATGTGTATATATTTTATAAAGGGTGCAGATATTTTTCATGTTACACGGGTACAAGATGCACCAAAGGATGCAGGTATAATGCGTGTAACATCATTTTTTCATGTGCCACGAGAGAACTTGTGCACGGCGCATGGAAGGTCTGCATAACATGATGTTGTTGTAAGCATGGATGTGCCTACACCGTTTAAAGTTTTGAACTTGGCACATATTTTGTTGGTGTTGCATAGATGCGGGTGCACCAAAAGGCGCAGGAGTTTAGATGCGACAAATGGTACACCAAAGGGTGCGAGGAAAGCGATGCAACAAATGAGGAAGTGCACCTCAAAGGCGCAATTTGTTCTTTTTGTGTGATCATGGTATGTGCGCCATTGGCGTAACTGTGTATCATGTTGTAGGGGTGACAGATGCACCAAAGGAGAAAAATAACAGTGTCTCCCTTTCAAGCCATGATTCTTTCTCTGAGGGGTTTCATATGTGGTTAAGCTCCTTTTGCAGGGTTCATTGGGTTATGAAAGAAGCTTGATCAAAGAGTTCTCAGCAAACTTTTTAGGACAGAGTCCCCTTTACCAGCAGATCTGGAAAGAGGGGAAAAATGCATGGGTGCAGGGAAAAACAGCAAGGAGGGTGGGGAGTTCATGTTTTGACAACTTTATTAACTCAATCCAAACCAGCAAGCAGCCAATAAACAAAACACCAAACACAGAAGCAATGAGGACCTCTTACCAGGATATATAATGAAGAAATGTGAAAACGGGTCCACAAAGTGATTTGAAAATGACAGGGTAGGTGCACTGGCAGGTACAGTGTAAGAGAAAAATCACGTGATTATGTCGGATGACAATGACAGTGTAGACGTGCCTATATATAGGTGAAGTGGTAATAAATGCGCCACCAACTTTTTCAAGTGGCGCATAAAAAGTTTGTCGACACTAGAAAGCGTGCACCCTTGGCGCACCGAAAGACTTGCCAACACGAAGTTATATGCACCCTTGGTGCACCAAAAGTGATGTTGACATAAGAATATGTGCACCCTAGGTGCACCAAAAAGTGGCACAACAAATGTATTGTTGACATGAAGGTGCATGCACCTTGGCGCATGCAAGGAAGACTCAACATAGTGAGGTGCACCAAAACACTGTTGACACTTCAAACCATGCGCCAAAGGCTTATAAGGGGGCGCATGAAAGCTTAATGTTGCATAGTCATTATGTGCGCCTGACCAAAAAAGACCAAAAAAGGCTAAGTTCTGAAAACTAGATTTCCCGGAGAGGGATTTTGCAACGTTCCGAATGCGAGGGTCACGACAAGGATTGGAACAAAAATTTTGATAGGGTTATCCGTAAAATTTCCCTTTCCAATTTTACGGGATAACAGGCTGGTTAAAGCATCTCTGGGCACTAGGTAAGGAATTTAGGTTGGATGAAGATGACAAAAATTATGGCATAAAAAGAGAGGGAGAAATATGACTCAAGTATGGTGAAGTACATGAAAGGTAGATTGATAGAAAATGTGAGGTTGCAAGTGTGATGGATCTATGGAGGTAGATGTTATGGGAAGGAGTTGAGGTTTACGTAAAAGATGTGGAACCTGAGAAGTCTTTTCTACCCCATCTTGGCAAGCATGGGAGAGAGACCCCTTCGGCTTCTAATGAGATTTCTTCACATAGAGAAATAAAATTCATCAGCATACATATGAAACCACCTAGTGACCAAACCCTGGCATTTGGTTTTCCAAATCAAGAAACAAGTATTGCTAACTTGATTGGTATCAAGGAAGTAACTCGATATGTGTCCAAGAGATATAATTTCTCGTTTGGGACATCTATGGCTGCATAAACCATTCATGTGTTTGGAGGAATTTTGGACAAGGTGCAAATATGCAAGGTTTGGGTATCACATCTTGAAGTGGTGTAAGACACACAACTGGTATTGGGACAATATCAAAAACCATCAGTGTGTAGTTCAGTGGGACATTGGGAACACTAGGCATGACCACTTCAGGACATTTACTAGCTACAGGAGGTGGATCTAATAGTGTAAGAGCTGGAGGACCTGGTGGACCTAGCGAATATAGAGGATTTGATGGGTCAGGAATAATAGAACTTGGTGGATCTTGTGGAGGAGGAAACACTAGAGGAAACCAAGGCTCTGGATTAGGAGGGAAAGGGTGGAAACCACCTCCACAAGTATTTTTAGATGTCTTTGCACTTACTAGAATACAGGGGTATTGAAGATGTTGCAGAGCATGTACATAAGTGTGAATTAATATGGTGCATGAAATGGATCACTACCCCAAAACAAAAGGCAAGTCGGTTTGCAATGATGTTAAGGGCACACACATAGTTAGTACGGAAATATTACCCCAGTAAAATGGTGGTAGACTACACTAAATTAAAGAATTCCTTCCTAAAGAATTCCATATCCTGAATTTGAGTAGAAGAGAATCAATGCCTCTGAAGGAGATCCAACAAGGAATGGTAGAGAGTGTGAGAGAGTACGACACGTGGTTCAAAACTCTAATGTCAAAACTATCCTATGACACACACCCTTCTCAACATGCTCAATGGTTTGTTGGAGGGTTGATAACACCATTTAGAAGGGCACTATCACACAAGACTTTCACAGACCCACGTGAGGCCTTGGAAGCTTCCCTACATGTTGAGGCTATTGGGAGTGTTGATATTGGTGTTAGCCCTTTTGGAGGCTCAAATTGTTGTAATGGCCAAGTAGTTGGAGAAGCTATTTTCAAAATCATTGCATGAGGTTCGTAGTGGGATTTGGTGTACAAATTGTGAAGTGGAAAGGAATGTAAAGGATAGTTTCCCCCAAAATTTGGTATGTGCCATAGTGGCTAGACTATGATATTTTCCATGGGGATCATGATACAAGTAGGTGTCCTCTACTACAATGTGCAATCCGTAATAATGTTTATTTCTATTGCAATATTTGTACCTCTATGACCCATGATATAAAGGATTAGAGAATGATTGATTAGATTCATGATGCTATTGATCTTGGTGTGTGCTAGACTAGTTTTGAAAGTAGTTCTAAGCATGATTTTTGTCACTATGAAGGGTGCGTGGATGAAGGAGTGCATGGAAGAGTTTTTCATAGAGGATTTCATGGTCATAGTAACCACGATGAAGGACAAAGTGAATTTCCGTGAGGAACCTATTATAACTGTGGATGTACAGAGCATTACAAATGTGAGTTTCTGATCTGTTGCAATGCTCATGGTGTGGAAAGAAACATAAGTATGAAGAGTGTCTAGAGATTTATGAGCATATGAACCAAGCAAAGCATAGGAAGGGTAAAGGCACTAGGATGGTGAGTATAAAGAAGGTTGATTCACAATGGATGCCAAGAGTGGCGGGTGAGTTAGGACTAGAACTTGTATTGGTGATGACGCGAGAACAGAGGTCACACGCGTACGAGGAGATGAAAATAAAAAGGAAACTAGTTTCAAGAGAGGAAGTGGTACATGGAAAGTATCTAGACCTGCTCATCAGAAGGAGGTGTATCAAGAGACTATGGATGTGATTCAAAGTTTATAAAGGGAGATCCAATGTCTAAAGGAGTAGTCAAAGTAGTTAGAGAAAAGGAAGAATGTCGAGGCTCTGAAGGAGGAACCTGGATGAAGTCAAAGAAGTATGTAGTATGTTAAGGCAATAGAATATTATTCCTTGATAGGAGAATGGCTGAGGGAGAAGGTACCATGCACCGAAGAAGAAGAGCGTGAAAGGAAGGTTTTCCATGAAAACCTTCCTCTTCCTAACATTGACTATGATAAGGAGATTACTTTGAATGTAGTTATTGATGGATGGCTTTTGAGTAATATCCTCATCGACATGGGAGTGGAGGTCAATTTTCTCACTTTATATGGTTGGAATCAAATGGGAAGGCCCACATTACATCCATCTTTGAATGTGATGTATATGGAAAACAAAACAAAGGTAATTCCCATTGGAGTCTTGAAGGATGTAGTTATCACCATCGAGGGCCAAGTTCACTTTGGATATTTTGAAGTCTTATCACTTTCCAAGGTAGATAACTTTCCAACATTGTTTGGGTGCCCATGGTGTTACAAGAACAATTCGACCTACGGTTGAATAAGGGATATACTAGTTTTGAGAACAAGGAAGAGCAGTGATCATCCCCTTAATTTATGGTAAGTCAACACCTTATACTTGAGCCCCGAGAGAGAAGAAGTACTTGAAAATATTTATGTGAACTCCATCAAAGACCCAAAGATAATTCATCCCATAGAGGGAGTTATCAGGTTTAAACATGCTCAGTCCTTGAGTGATACCACTAGCATGGCATGTGATAATTGGGCATATGAAACTTATGAGTTGATTGGGTGACAATTGAGAGGATCTGTAACAAGGGTAACAAAGGTGTGTTTGGTCAAGTACCTAGGAGGGAAGAAGTTTCCAAGTTACTCTGGAAGAGCATACCCTGAAATTTTCTTACAAGAAATGGAGGCTTAGTAGAATAATGTGGATGAGAGAAGGGGAATTCTTAGTTGCAACCTTCTCGAAGCGTAGTGCACCCAGTGGTGGGCTACACATCGGGAGATCCTTCTAGAATGGCACGAAGTAAGAATCACATTTTATGTAAGGTTCTCTAGGAGTAATGCACCTTTGTTATACAAGATTACCATGGTAAAGAGACCACCTCATTTCATGTCCAAGCATGTGAGAAGGCCTAGATGGGAAGCACATAAGCGTTACCACCTTTGTTATGGGTGCATAAGTTGTATTCCACCTTACAAGGTTGTGTGTGTGCATGATATATTCATTCAGAGATGCATCATCAAATGAGTAATTGACAGGAGTTGGTGATTGATATCATTCAAGCTTTTGAGTACATGAGTACCAAGCCATCAATGGATAAGGTGTTGTCAGTAATCAAGCACCTTACGATGGGAGATAGTGCTGAATAAGATATTCTACTTTGGAGTTTTGGGTGAGCCTTGTTTCAATATGTGTCTCGGTGAAGAAGAAACATAGGAAGTATAGATTGATTGCACATGCATGAAAAAGGAATAAGGAAAAATGGTCTATGTAGTAGATGGTGAAGAGATGGAAAGTTTGAATGTTAACCATTCGAAGGTATGTGCAAATTCATAGATAGCGATGAGTGAACACACACCTATTATGAGCCCTTGAAAACAAATAAGGTTAACATAGGGATAGAGGTAGAACCTAAAGAAGCTATCATTAGGGACTATTGGCCGGAAAATGAAGTTTCAAAGGTCATTGATCATTACACGAGTTTTAGGATTTGTTACCTTATGGCTACCATGAAATCAAAGGCATCCATTATTCTATGGGGAGATGAAGATAAAGTTCAAGGAAGGTGCATGCCCGATCTAGAAAAGGCCTTATCAGATGAATCCGAATTTACACGTATGGGTCAAGGAAGAAATATACAAGATGATAACATCGATATCATTGAGGTTGTGGAGGAATTAGAATGGATAAGCCCAATGGTCATCAGTATCAAGAAGGATGGAAGAATAAGGATCTGTGTGGACTACAGGACCTAAATGCAAGTATGTGTCATTGACCCTTTCCCAACCCCCTTTACTAAATAAATTCTGGAGGGAGTGGTCGGGTGCGAGGTCTACTCTTTCACGGATGGGTTCTCAAGGTATCACCAAGTTAGGATTGCAAAGGAAGACCAGAGAAAGAATTTTTTTGCACACTTTGAATGGGGAAGGTTTTCCTACATGATTATACCTTTTGGATTAAAGAATGCATTTGTTTTGTTCTCACGCATCATGGTATAAGCATTTTAGGACTTCATCCATAAATTTCTTCAAGTTTACCTGGATGACTAGACTGTATATGGGTTGGTGAAAGACCATTGTGAAAACTTAAGGTTGATGTTTGAGAGATGTCGGCAATTGAGGATATCCCTCAACATTAAGAAATGTGTCTTTGCTACTCCATTTGGAACCCTGTTAGGACATATTATATGTAAATAAGGATTACTAGTGGATCCCACCAAAGTTACAATTATTGTGGGATTAGGGGATCCTACTAGTCAAAGCGCATGTCATGAATGCCTTGGGCATACATGGTACTACAGGAAATTCATCAGGGGGTATGCCAAGATCTCCACGCCCTTGGAGGAATTTCTAAAACATAAGAGTTCCTTTCATTGGGGAGAGGCGCAGTAGGAGGCATTTGACACTTTAAAGGATAGGCTTATCAATGTGCCCATACTACACTCGAAGGATAGGCATTTGACACTTTGAAGGATAGGCTTATCAAGAGGCATTTGAAACTTTAAAGGATAGGCTTATCGGGAACATCCATGGGAGAAGTACTAGCATATCCTAGTGAGGGAATTATTGATCACCCCTTGTGTTTTACAAGTAGGAAGTTAACACCAGTAGAACAAAATTACAAAACTACTGAGCACAAGGCACTCTCAATGATCTACACTCTACATAAGTTTAGGCAATACTTATTGGTAACACCCTTTATATTCTACACTAACCACATGACATTGAAATAATTGGTGAACAAGCTCATTTTGCAAGGGCGCATATGTCATTGGGTCCTATTATTCCAAGAGTTTGATTTCATGGTAGTTATAAAACTAGGGTTGAGAAATTCAAGATCGACCACTTATCAAGGATTAACTCAGGGGAGGATGCACAAAGTATTGAGGATACCATGTTAGATGTCTAATTAGGTTTTGGCATGCACCATCATACTTGGAATATATCACAATGTTCTTGAAAACAGGTGTGGCACCAGAAGGGATGAAGGATTTGGAGAGAAAAAGTTAACAATACTCACCGTACCCTACATGTTGATTAGTGTAGATCTGTATAAGTTAGGACATGATGAGGTTTTGCACTGATGTGTATTAGAACATGAGCATGTGGTAATTATGGAGGAAGCACATGGTGGAATTACAAGAGGATGGTATGTAAGAAATGCTACCACATGGAAGATTCTACTAGTAAGACTTTGGTGGGAAACCATCTATAGGATTGTATTGAGTTTTCAAGGCTTGTGACCATTTCAAAGTGCCTTAGAAAACCTAGAAAGAGGGATGAAATGCCTTTGTGACCAATATCCAACGCTGAACCATTTGAAAAATGGGAAATCAACTTTGTAGGACCAATTTCACCAACTGAGTGAAGGGACTGGTTCGTGGTATATCATTACTTACACCGATTAATTACATGATGGGAAGAGCTAGTGCCTACAAAGGATTACACTATAGTGACAATTGCTATATTTTATGGGAGAACATAATTAGCATGTATGGTTGTCCTTTAAGTTTAACAAGTGATAGAGGTACACATTTGCTCAATGAAACAGTCAGGATTATGTTAGCAAAATTTATGGTGGCCCATCACAAGACTACACCTTATCACCCTCCAAAGTGGATGTAACTATTGAGGCATTCAATAAAATAATAAGTCACATGATGACTAAGATCGTGATGTCGGAAGAAAATATTGAGATGACGAGGTATCAGTCATTATATGGGCATACATGACAACCTACAAGAGGTTAAACAAAACTAAACCATTTCAATTGGTTTTGGTGTGGAAGTTGTTTTACCAATTGAATTCATGTTTCCATCACTGTGTATAGCGTGTGTAGGAGGGTTGGATGATGAACAAGCACTAGAATATAGGATTGGTAAGTTGATGTAGTTAGACGAAAGGTGATCACTTGTTAGATGGATTCAGAAGATAGAAAAGGAAAGAAAAAGGCATGGCATGATCGTCATATCAAGAAAAAGTAGTTTGAGGTTGGGTAGATGGTGTTTTTGTATGATTCCAAGTTTATGTGCCATCGATGGAAGTTAAAATTCCATTGGTTGGGCCTTGACATCATATTTTACATCCTTAATTTAGGCACTTTCTATTTACAAGCGCTAGATGGGACGAGATTACCAGGTCATTTCAATGGGAGTAGGTTGAAGCCCTACTATAAATAAGTTTTCTTGGTTTTTGTAAATAAGGTAGTATTACCAGTTAGCTTAGGATTTCCCTTTATGTTTTTTCTTTTCTTGTGTTTCCCTTTCTCATTGCTTGTTCCTTTCTTATTGTTCCGTTTTGCGTCTTATGTGCCGATGACCACATTATTTTTCTAAAGTTGTGTATGCACAAAGGACCAAGCATCTATTTTAATGTGGGGTGGAGTAATCCAAAGAAAAGCATAATCCCGGTAGTAAAAGTTGAGTGGTCCAGGAGAAGGAAACATGTAATATTGAGAAATTACATGGGAAAATGGTGGATAATGAATTATGGTGTCAAGAAGGTTGTAAAAAATACCACGTATAAAGGATGAAGAGTGCATGAACAACATGAAGTAGGCGAGGGAAAAAATAAAATAAAGGAAAGAAGAAGTGCCTTCAGCGTTGTAGACGTGCGCATAAGAGTCTTCGGTCAGATTGGATTTTTGCACATCATAAGGTTGTAGAAGGTTTTTGTGTAGGATGTGGCATGTGGGTAAGAGAGCTTGTTGACCTAGTGGAAATAGTTGTATTTAATGTTAATTGCATTGGTAGGTCATGTATCATTTATTGTTGGAGAGAGAAAAAATATAAATATGATTTCAAGAAAGTCATTATCTTACCTTGCTATTACGAAGTTGAAGCACTCTTGCGAACTAGGGCATCCAAAGAGAGTTATGCGAAGGAAGAAGAATCCTAGAAATCTAAGTGTGTGACTAGAGTGGATCTACAAACCAGGAGGAAGGAGTACATGAGTGTAAGCATTTTTTTTTAAGTGTGTTGTCTTGTGGAAGGATTTTCCTAGTTAGGGTTTGGCAGCTAGGGAATGGAGAGAGAAGGATTTATTCACAGAGTTAAGCCCTAGGTTTGAGTATAGTGGTAGAATAGAGCAAGAAGTTTTAAATTTTATCCACGACAAGAAGAATGGAACCAAATAAGGTGATCATTTCACCAAATAAATAGAAGGGAAAAGGCAAGGGAAAACAAAATGTTATCATTGCGAGCTATAATGAGGAATGGTATGTAGAAATGTAGTACCCAAATGGCGTGTTGCTAGGAAATGAGTGGGTTTTGTACTTCAGAAAAATGGCCATGAGTGATTACAACCATCACATGAGAAATGCAGAGAAAGAAATGGTGCTAGAGCTAGTTAATCCAATTAACAAGAGGACACCAGATGGGATGCCAATATACAACGACAAGGTGAAAGTAAAGTTTGAAAAGGTAGGGCTATTGCAACTGTATGAGTTTCCTTACTTTGGCAAGCCTACGCAACTATATAAGTGGTTGATGTTGCACGTGGATGAAGACCATTTCTACTTTTTAGGCCATAAGATGCACATAACACCTCAAGTGATATCCAAATTCATTGGCTTGAATTGTGAAGGAGAATCCATAGATGACAATCTGAGTGATAAGGAAGCCATCAAGGAAACAATAGCATCTTATGACTACAAAAAGGGTTCATGGTACTTTGACATCACAAAAATTCTAGACCCTATTATGAGGATGGCCATATGCTTGGTCACCAAGCTTAATGATCAAGAAATATGGATGTAAGTGAACAAGGCATGGTTGAATGTATGCCAGAAAATATCAAAAGGGACCATCTATAACTTGTCCACCTTTATTACGGATGAAATCATAAGCAACACGTAGGAAGGAGAAAAGATCTTATTCGAAATGTCATCCTCACCATCATCTTCTCAGAGATTAGAGTACTAGATGGACTAGAGAAGTTCATTTAGGATTATCTAGAAGAGAACCCCTCACCCGTAAAAAGGTTCGAGAAGTATACTTGTGAAACCATGACAGTCACTCACAAGGTGCACCTAGAGAAGTTGTACAAATGAATGCATGACACATTCAAGGTAGAGTGTAGGATCCTGAGTAGTTTCCCATGCTTTTGGATGGAGAGGTAGAGTTTGCAGTTTATCAACACTTCTACATTGGTAGGTTTACTTTGACAGATGGGACTAAGAGCCCATGGTGCAAGCTACCCTTCTCCTTCACCATGTAATACTTCTAAGTAGGGGTCAACCAGTTTAAGGAGGCCAAAAGGCTAAGGTTAGACCTTAGTGAATTTGACCAAGACCACTAAAATTTGTGTTGAAATATCATCTACCCTAAGAAATGCACGTACATGAAGAAGTATGTTTCCCATGAAGTACAAATGATGAAGTTGATAACGTTGTCGATCACCAGAAGGGTTACAACAAGGGTATATTTGCACATAAGGCCTACGTTTGGGAAATGTGCCTATCTAGAGAGTGATCTATCCATTCCTAAATACCCCATAGGTTAGAAAAAGGCCACGCTAAAGAAGAGGGAAAGATAAGAGGTGAATGAGAAATAGGCACCAAGTGTGTAAACCGCACAATCGGTGGGCACTCGCATAGCGATCACAAATCCTAGATCTTACATGCACGTAAAGAAGTCCCTAGTCAAGGAAAATACCCCAGAAGAAGAGGAACCAGAGCATGAAGATACCCTCACACATGAAGAGTCACTAAAGAAGATGTCACCTATTAAGGAGAAGGAGAAAGAAGAATTTGCTATCTGGAATCACCGGTTAGGAAGAAGCATAAGGTGGAAAAAAAGAGGGGACTTAGAGGAGAAAGAAATCTTAGAGGCCTACATTGGTGACAAGGATGATGACGAGCCTAAAGGAGGTGAAGACCACCTGGTATATGATATACATGACTTAGAGGAGGAGGAAGGTGAAGAGAAGTATGATAAGGAAGATGAAGAAGAAAAATAACGAAGAGGAAGTAGAGGATCAAGGCAAAGGGGTGAGCGAAGAGGTAAGAAGCACAAATCAGAGAACCCCAAGCCTCACTAAGGAATAAGTGGAGGAATCAATGGAGAGAGAACTGGTGGGTATCATTAAGGATTTGGTGGAGTAGGAGTTGGAGCAAAGCACAGATGAGATTTTGAAGGAGATAGAAGAAAAAGTGTTGGAAAAATGTAACGATCCCAATTTAGTACATTAGAACAAGTAATTTTTTTATTTTATTTTTTTGATAAATGCTTCCTAGTTCTAAATACATAATTTAGAACTCACAAATCAAAACAACCATTCTTATAACAGATAACCATATGCAGCTGTAATGACTCGGTGCACCACCGATCTATTCATTCCATGACTCGGTGATCTACCGATCTATTCATGAGTTTCACAGAGTTGGCATTTTACTTTAACTCTTCACTCTTGTGGTTCTCTTCCCTAATCTGGGATTTCAGAATGCTCTATCCAAGGAACCTATCTGAATAATTGTTACCATTATTCATCGGCATCTCGTCCCTTAGACTAGGTGACATAGGACAATGCAATCAGTAGCTTGCGATACTTTGGCCAAAGTTTTGAAACATATTGTTCATGTCTCATATTCCTTGACGGCATACTCGTCAATCTGGAATACGTCCTCCACCCCACTCCAATGTTATATAGAATGTCCCATACTGACTTCTGTCAGCCATCCCTGCCCCAAGTCATTCACTCAGAACAGATTAATAACATGACAATGTTATAAGGATGCTCTCGAGGACTAGGGATAAGCTGACATACTGGTTAAACCCTAGTTAACCCAGTGTGTCAAGGTACCCCAAATCTCCAAGGGAAACCTCATAACATGACCATGTTCCTAACCAGATCCCGAGTAAAAACTTGTTCGAGTTTAAGGTGTAAATCTTAACGATCAATGCAAAGGGTGTCGCCATATGTCACCTGCATTGTTGTATCCTCGAGAAAATCCTAATCTCCTCGAAGGTACAACCCTGCAGTTGTCATGTGCCGACATCCTACAAAACCGCCTCGGAAAGATCTATTAAACTTA